>VYZW01026686.1:30116-47280 GCA_013401315.1 Balaeniceps rex
CCACTCACCCCTGTACATGGTGAGGACTGACCCCCCCAAGCCAGAGTATACATGCCAAAACCAAGGGGGATCATCTCCTTATGCAAGCAAATGGTCCAGCTATTACAACTCAGTGCCTCATCTTGCTATATCAACTTTCTGCTTTCTGTGTTGAATTCATTGTTTTAAGGAGCTTCCTGTAGGGAGGCTGAACAAAGTTACAGTCTTATAGGAAGGGTATTGAAGTAGGAGGGAGAGAGGAGAGAAAATATTATGGTCCCGAGCATGCCATGTGGCACTGTTTTCATAGCTGGATGTTCCACTGTCATGCTATTCTTTCCAGGCAGCTGTAGGAAAAGACTAAATGCAGTTGTTATTCATGTTTTAAATATGCACTTTTTATTCTCGAGGTACAGTATTTGTTGGGTTTTTTCCTAATTGTGAAACACAACAGTAATTCACTTTATAATATGAAATACGCAGCATTATTTTAGATGAATAATGTAATTTCAATACATGTAGCTCAAAAACTAAGTTTAATTGTAAATAAGTGCCATGAAATAGACTAGTCAATGATTGCCTGTCAGTTACAGAATTATTTAACTTGTGTAAGATTGCTAATATAAAAATGACATAATTCACTGCAATTCAGATGCCATCACCTTCGTAACATTTTTGAAACCCCAAAATAAAAATAAAAATGTTTGTGTGACTAGCAAGAAGGAGAAAGTTAATAAAATGCCTATACTACTGAAAAAAAAATCCTGGAAAAGCCATAATCGAAATACTATTTTCTTATTTATGAATCTACGTATTTGATAAAGATTGCATAATTTAAGACTTCTGACACATCAGATGTTGTTATTCAGCCTCAAAATAATTCTAAAATTATAATTACTGGTAGAGTATTCTTTCTAATTAGAGTAGAATGAAAGGATAATTTTCATTGCAATAATGAAGGTTAATTTCCATCCTTCCTCATGTTTACTACCTTATTAAAAAGTGCTCCCCTTAGCCATGGCAGAGACATATTACATTTTCAATGCAAATGTATTAATCTGGATAAATTCCATATTAATTCTTGCACTGCATAGAGCTGTAATTTGGATTATAATTAATCTAAAGTGGCACTAGATTTAAATGACAATATAAATGAGGCATTAGTAGGCTTTTCTATCCTGAATGAATATTCAACAAATATAACTTGCATATTGCCAAGTCTCATTTTGAAAGCTCTACTCCTTGAGATAAGGTAAGCAATACAGCACAACAGCTTACACAAACATACTGCTACTAAATACATGTTAATCCTTTCTCGTCTAATAGATTCTATGTTAAAGAGGGGTCACACCACTTTCCTGTCTAACTTGTTAGTATTGTGATTAATTTATTGGTTTTCCTGTGATTTCTTTGGCAAGACTTGCAACAGTCAATTCATGAGAAAGCCCAAATTAACATTCAGTTATACATAAGCAGTTATGCAGTCATTAGAAATACTTGTCAGCTGAGTGAAAATTAAGATGATGGCCTGAATGTTACATATGCAGAATTAATTTAGATTAGGAAAATAAAAGTTTCTAGAAGATTTAGGATTTTACAGTACAAACTATTTTCTGCAAAGCACAAAGGCAATCATGTATTTCAGCCCTTGTTTTTATATGAATCTTACTGCAAAGTTATTTGTGTAATTGCTGGCACGGGAATGCAGAACAATTACGCTGTTTTTTTTGTAGTGCACCCAGTAGGCATCTGGATATAGGTTTGTCCTAATTAAACTTGGCCCTTATGAGCGGCTAATCCTGATGGAATTTTGAGAATTCCCCTTCAGTATTTTTTTCTAGATTCCATCTTTTTTTTTGCTGGAGCTTTAATACCGTATTCTTTTTTGAACAACTATAAATGGACCTGCCTAAGAAAAAGAGAGGGCTGAGAAACTCCCTGAAGCAGTTCACAGTGTTCCCTAGGCAGAGCATATGGTAGGAAATGCAGGCTGCAGGTGGCTGTCACCCCTCTCCTTGTGAATGTCCAGGACAGCCCCTGACGAGACAGCACTGGAGGACCTATGTTGGCCTGCGAGCATTGCTTTACTGCACTGCAGACAGTTTTTGCCAAGTCAGAGAGCCAGCCAAGGGGAATGTATACTTTAAACCACAACACAGTTTCTTGCTCAACATCATCCTTGTCATCATCAGCCTATCTTCAGTCTCTTGATCTCAAAAAACAAGGCAACCGAAGAGGAACTGAGGTTCTAAACTGTGATGGGTACTGACCTTAGCACATCAACAAGCAAATTTAAAGGAAGATTTAATCTTTAAGTCAGCCTTCTGAATCGATTCGGCATAGAAAGGGCCATCCATATTTTTTTGGAAATAAATCCAAAAATGTTTAATATGTAAAGAGCAAATTACTGTTTGGGACAATTCGGGTGTAAAGAAACTCATACGTAAAATTATATTTTCTCTACAACTGTATGTCTTTACGGAGAATACAACCTCCTTTGTATGCTGCTGTCATTGGCATACAAGGAAAAGATATATGACTACCTGAAACTAATAGGCTTCAACCTGTTTCAGCACTTCTTCTGCTTCAGTGAATCCAACATAATGTAACTAGGTATAGCGTGAGGCAAAAGTAGACAATGTAATATTCATTGTGACCATAGATTTCCATCTCATACATAAAAAGCATGGGTGAAGTCACATATTTGCCAAATTAAACACAGAAAAAGCCTTGGGTATCTCCACCAGATGCTGGCCCTGGGTTTGTTTGTGCACAAGTAAATGTCATGACATAGGGGTTTTGTTTTCAAAGACAGTAGCTTTCATTACTGGGCTTTGTCTATTCCAGGAGATCAAAATTACCCAACCCATAATCCGTTTTCAATGATATTTCCTCTTTCTTAGGCTGAATCATCTGTAAACTTTTTCACTGGATTTTGTGTATTTTTTTCAAAATGCCTCAAATAAATGCCCAGGAAGAGGCCAGATTCTTGGGAGTAACTGATCAGAGAGCAAGAGCAAAAAATAATAATAACAAAAAACCCCACATTCTTTGGGTTAAAAGGGGGGCAAAACCTGATTGAAGAAAAAATTCAAGTGGTACCTAATCCTATGCTTATGAAAAATTAATATGCCATCAGAGGAATCACAAGTACAGCTAAGATTAATGAAAGGCGCTTAAAAAATTACAAGCACACAAACTGATTTGATTAAAAGATAATCTCACTGGTCGTCCTGTAATATTCTTCAACTTATCCGCATCTATCCTGTCAGATGGTTATGATTAAAAATAGGTCAATGGGAGGCTACTGATAGAAATCACATGTAAAATGCACATGCAATGAATAGTAGTGGGAATGTCCAGACAGTTTAAAATGAAAGAACATTTCATAAGTTAAAAAAAGGGGGAAGACAAAATTCTAGCATCTTACCAGAGTCTTTACAAGATTTTTTGCCTTCACTATTGTCTCTCTCACTTGAGTCTTTATCATCAGCAACAGCCACTGATGTACTTTTAACAGACCCTTCTGTATCTTCACCTTGTTCTTCTGTGGATAAGCATAGAAAAGATCTTAGAAAAGAAACTCAGTAAGAGCATTTAGAAAATATGTCCTGTAGTAAGAACAGCACTAAAAGAGGGTGGCAAAATAGGGTGAAGGAGGGGTGGGAGGAAGAAAAGGAAAAGGGAAAGAACAGCACTTTAAAGAGGTTGGACATTAATCACGAATAATTTGCAATATTTCAAAATCTATCCAGAAATTCTGACCGTGTCTTTATCAGAGTACCCGCTTTCCACCAGTGTGACAGATTTAAAGCCTGTCATTTCATATTCTTTGGCTAGAAATTATTTGTGTTAAAATACATGCACACGCATGCACACACACACCACACGGGCCAGAACAAAAGCCAGCACATGTAAAAACGCATCTTGGAGCCAAAAAAAAAAAAAAGAAAGAAAAAAAAAAGAGGGGGGGGATTCAAATATAAATCCTATTAGTGCACCAGTATCCCGCTAATTGCAGTAAGTAAGTATTAGGTATTAGGTACTGTATTAAATATAAACCTCTGGCTTTGCGGGAGAAGTCTCAAATTTTGTCTCCAGGGGGAGCCATTCAGGATAAATGATGCAACTTGGTCTACGGCTTCTGAGGAAGCAGCATTATCCACACCTCACTTACGTGTTCACACCAGCTAGATTACATGGAAATCTTCACAGTAACTCAAGCCCATTTAATTATTCGGTAAATCTTAGCTATGCTGCTACTGGTGGATTAATCTGTTTATGCAGTTAGCTTCTATGCTGGGGCTGTGTAGCACTAATCCGTGAAAGGCCCACTGTTCCTTTTCATCCTGTGATCATTTGTCTCTCACTGTGCTGATGTCACATTTTAATGAATTTTTAGCAATCTGAGTAATGCCAGATAACCAGACTTGCAACTCCCTACAGCACAGCATGCTGTTTTCATTGCAGGATACAAAAAAAAGTAAAAATCATATTTCCCAGTTCAGGTAGGAATTATATAAATTAGAAGGTGAAGGTAAAATAGGATTCGAAGCACCAGGCCGCTCAATTTCATAAAATCTTTAATGACCATATAAATTAACCCTGGAAAGGCAAAAGGTCACAGACACACATTTGCATACACTCTTCTATTCACTTTTGATAAGCAGAGCTTTTATGCAGGGAACATGATACAATTAACCCTTCAGGAACCATACAAAATGCAGCTACCGACATTTTAAGTGTCAAGCATTAACTGAAAATTACACACTGCATAAAATTTTCATTGTAAATGCTATAGTGATTGAAAGGGGAAATAGTGGCCCTCTTCACACCCCATGTTTTATTAATAACATTCTGACAGCCGAATGAAATATCCACTGTCATATGTAGCAGCTGAGCACAAAAAAATTGCTTCTTAGTGCCTTACTTGCCAGCCATGCACTGAAACTGTATGCCTAGGCAAACAGCCCCCAGATCGATGTGGCGAACCTATCCGACTCTCAACTCTGTGAAACCTTTTGTAAATCAGAAGAGAAAAACACAGCTGTAATTTTGGAAACCGAACCAAAAAAAGAAATCTCAACCACAGGTCAATGTGTTTTGCATTGACATCGGTATACAATAGGTTAGGACTAAGCATGCATGTCCACTTTTTGGAACAATACAGGGAGAAAGATGGTCCCCTCCTTTAAAAATAATTGCATACAAAAAAAAATTTCCATCAGAATGGAAACCCCCTCACACTGTTTCAGCATTCTCCCCACTGCGGTCCCCCGCCCCCTCCCGCAATGATAGCTAATCAAACATGGTAGGCATCCCTGTCGCAGCTGGAAGCGGGGCTGTGTTTGTCAGGGTGGCGGGGGAGCACGGTTCGGGATGCTGCGAGCCTGTGATCATGCCTGGCTTGGGCTGTGTTAATGCCAAGCGCACACACATGAGGCTCGTATCCAGTGTCAGGCCCCGTGGCCTCACGGAGCCGATGGCAATCCCTTTTCAACTCATCCTTGGGAACGGACGCATTGCTTCTTTTACTAGATTTACTGGCCCAATCCCCCTGGGCTGGAAAATGAAGTGTCAAAGTGCTACTACTGAGTGTCCTTATCTTGAGGGGACATAAAATTGTAAGGGCTATCGTGGCACACATTAATAAAACATTGTGTGTGTGTCAGGCAAAGAGAAAGAAAATTATGAAGGTACTAAAAGAAAAGCTACAGTATCATCTGGGTCTCATCAGACAATTTTTGCAGGGTGCTCTCCTGTTTTTCTGGTATGTGTTTTAAGTGTGAGAGAAATTCCCAGACATGTTCTCCTATACATCATCGTGGTGTCTGACCTCAGCCTGACCCTGGCAACAGTTTGAGAAATCTGAATGTGAACAAAGACTCTGTGTCAGCAGCAGGGAGAGATTGCGGGATAGACTTTCCCCATCAACTTAATCGCAAACAGCAGTTCTGAGGCCATAACTTTACAGGGCTCCACCAAGCCACAAACACATAACCTTTAGAGGTGAAACTGCCCCCCACTCCCCACCCCCCCTTCTGTGATTTTTCTCAGTCTTGTGGTGCTCCCTTTGATGTAGCAAGGCAATTAGCTCTAATGTTCAAGTACTGCAGACCTGTTTTATGGTTTGGAAGGTGAGAGCTGTTTATTACAGGTAGGCTCCTGGGGGCCATAAAGGCTTTGCAAATTTTTAATCATGCAAAAAACTAATCAAAATGTAACTTATACACACCATAAAAATTAATATCATTATTATGCACGGTATAAATTGCCTGCCTTGGCTTTCAATGGCACTCACTTCTAGAAAATACATTTGGCATTCATTTCAGAAATATGTATGGCATTCACTTCAGAAATAAATTTCATAGACAGAAATGATAATACGACTTCTCCTATTTTCCTTTAAAATTACAGAAAGGCTAAGATTCACACTGTCACGACATTTATCAAAGGGACAAGATGGAAACACAACAGCTCTAACTTAAAAGCAGCTAGCATATTTACAAGAAAAATCCTTAAGACCATTCATTATAACAGATATTGAGGATATGTAATGAAGTGTGCTATCAAAGACGTTGCATACCTATGCCAAGATGCTACAAACATGTCTTTTTAGTAACATTTTTGTTCTTCCTTAATATGCTAACCAACAAGGATACTATTCAGTTATAAAAATGTGATGGCTCCTGCTCAAAGACACAAAATTATGAATTATTATGTATCAACAAAATACAGTATGAGGGTGCTACAAGTTCCAGAACAAGTCCTAATGCTCTGTTTTAAATTTACAAGAGTCCTGCCTATATACATTTACAAATGTCAGCTTTGAAAATGATTAGAACACCGGATTCAAATGTACTTTAATGGCTTTAATAACACTTACTATTGCAATATGATATTTTATTCACACCTGGTTTTGTTTTGTCCAAATGCTGAAAATTTCTTTTGATGTTGGACCTCTTGAGTTTAGCTATTAGCAACCTTTTTCCTCATAACTGACTTAGAATTAAACACAAAAATAAGGTTAGCAGTCTGCATTAAAACTATAAAATAAAGGAAAATAAAAAAGTTAAGCTTCAGAGGTAATGTTAATCAGCTGATATTGTATATTATATATTCTACGTCATATACTTTAATACGTTAATCTACACTCTCAGGCCCCAGCTCTATACTGATTTTATGAAGGAAGACCCTTATGACCTTCCCCAGCCCAATGAAGTCAAGATATGTGATGATTTCAATTGCAAAATCCAGGCCTCAGCCAAAGTTGAATAGCAGATACCAGCAGCAAAATTAGATGAATATTCATACACAGATTAGAAAAGCCTGACTTACAGAGATGCAAATAAAGGAACAAATGCATCCACCATGGCCAAAGGAAGGTATAGAGAAACAAATACTAATTTTAAATAAAATACTGAATAGCTAAAACAAGACATAGCCAAGTTGAAACAATCTTCTCTCCTTGAATTTAAATGCATTATGATAATCATGGAGGCGTCACCTTTCCCTCTGTTTTATCAGAGTAATTTCCCTACTGATGAGTAGCACTGTGAGTCTGTCTTCAAGTCTATTTAAGAAACATATTATTTTCAAGGGTAAATTTTGGTTGTTTTTTTTTTTTTTTACATCACTGATATATCAATCAACAGCCAGTAGTTGCTGTTTTGGCCCTGGATTTTGTTGTTGTTGTTGTTGGTATCCCTTTTGTCCTCTCCAAATTGCAAGTAATTTCCTAAATAAGGATGATCTACTAGTTGTGGGTGAGTAATTGTGGTTATGAGAGATAAAGCAAGATTAAGCAAGTGTTTGTGGCTGAGGGCCGGATGGATGGGGAAAGAATAAATCAATTGACTAAAGTAGTAAGTAAATAAATATGAAATGAGAGAGATTTTAAAAAATAATCGGGGTTTGTTATTCAATATGTTCCACAAATAGCTGAATCAAAGGTACCCATAAGTGTTCAGTACAGGTGTATCCCAGGTTCAACTGGTAGAGTGAATAGCTTATTGAGATTAACTGTCAGGATGAGAAGGTAAACACTAGCAAAGGATAATGGAAGGGTGGATTGGAAGGATGGACAGACAACAGATAATGGAGGGAA
Source organism: Balaeniceps rex (assembly GCA_013401315.1). NCBI lineage: Eukaryota > Metazoa > Chordata > Aves > Pelecaniformes > Balaenicipitidae > Balaeniceps > Balaeniceps rex. Next base: position 38,203 of record VYZW01026686.1, read on the forward strand.
AGGAGGAAAAACTAACAAAAGAAAATAAAGAAAACCCCACAGAACATGTAAGAGAAGAAAAAAATAACTGAAAACAAGGCTTGACTTTCTTCTGGGTTATCCTAGTTAAACTACTTAGTTGATAAATTTTCTCTGACTTTTGGATTGCCATTTATTCACCCAAATATTCAAGAAAGTATTTGTTCTATTTTCTGGCTGGTCTTGCAGAGCACGAGTGAGGAACAGGATGCCTCACTCATTCAGGATCTTGACTGCATCCTCTAGTGGTCATATTTCATCTTCAAACAGGATTTCTAATTTCTCATTTAGGGACTCAAGGGGGATAATGGCACCAACCCATTAATAACTGTTTCTAATCACTGTGTTATATTTAAAACTATAGCTGTTAGAAGGCTGAACTTCCAGCAAACAAGCCTATAATTAAGTGATGATCATCATATTGACCAGAAATTGCTAACCGGCAGTTAGTATCAAATTGTACCATTTTGTTTTGTGGTGCATCATTTGAATTTTTATAGCAGTCTAATGCTTATTTTCTTCTGGTTGAAACGTATTACTGTGTCAGAGCAGGCCAACTGCAAAGCTGGCTGAACAGAGCTTGCTGTGGTGGCCCCTTCCCAAGGAGTGTCACAAATCACACCCACTTTATCCATCCACTCCGCCCAGCAGCCAGTATTCCTCACTTGCCACACTCAGCCTCACCCCTCTGGCTGCCGGAGAGAGGCAACTCTCATCTACCCTACTTCTTTTTGCTTCTTTGCTTCTGAAGGTAGAAAAGATTCATTATCACCAGCTAATCTGCCCAGCACATTATTATTTCCAAATCTAGTTTTTTCTACTTTTTTTCTTTTCTTTTCTTTAACTGCAGTCTACTTCCAGCTGCTGGAGGAGGAAAAGGAATGTTCTCCCCAGAAGTTTAGAGGGGTGGGGTGTCCTTTGCAGTCCGACTGCTGAGCAAGCTCTCCCTTTCTCTCATTGCTGGCTGGGATTGACTGCTTTCTAGTCTCCCTCCCATAGTCTCAGACTAAATCAGGAAAAGAAGTGTGTTTTACTCTGATAATGGTGTAAAGTGAGGAAAAAAACTGTTGGTAAGCTTATGCTGAGCCATACTGATTTATCAGAAAATTGGAAAAGCTGTGTTTTGTATTTTTGTTGTTTTATTTCTACATTAATATTTTATCAAATATTTTGCAAGAGGCAAAAGAAGCATATGCTGACAAAACCATTAACAGAGAATGTCAGCTATTCAGGATGAAACTCAGCAATGTTTTCCAGATGTGATTGGAGATGTACAGTTAATCATTTATTATGCAAAAAGGGATACTTTTCTTACTTGGCCATCTCTAGAAAGGCATTGAAGCATGAATCTATATTGAGAATAGTCTAACTTTTCCAACTGATCGGTACTTTTCTTTTGACTGCCATTACAGTTCATAGAAACTGCTGTTTCCCCCATCAGCATAAGGCATGAAGAGCACTAGCATTGTCTGACTTGAAGACTCATACATTTCCATCAAGGTTATTTAGAAAAGAAAATTAAACCTCATTGTTAATTCTTATTCAACATGCTGGATACACCCTGCCTAATTTCAGGCACTGCTCTAAGCTTCCTTCCTATGGAGGGAGAGATAGGTATCTTCAGGCCACAACTCAGACTTTACACAGACTAAATTGCCTAATTCCTCCCTGACTACAGAGGGATTTCAGAGTGAAGTTTAGTGTTTGGAGTGGAGACTTTTCACCTTGGCACTGCAGGTAAATGCTGGTAGTTAGGTGGGTGAACCTAAGCCTAAGAGCCTGACCCAAACCTCAGAAAGTCAGTGAGAGTCTCCTCATGACATTCACGAGTTTACTGGTTGCTCATTTCTAGCCTGGGGGAAAAAAAGAAAAATATTGGATCTTCACAGTATCATTCACCTTTTCTTTTACATCTGTTGTTCAGCCTTGTTTTACTTTTCTGTGTTGTTGTTCAATCTGTGTGTCCAATGTCCCTTCATACACAAATGCTTCTACTGTGCCTGTTTTCTTGCATTTTTTCCTACCTCCTACTTGAGATGAGTTTCCAATACATCATGTGAGTGGTGAGATTGCCTCTCCCATTCACAGTTTCCAGAATAATCCTTTAGAGTGTATTTACAAAGAAATCCACAATGTTAATTAACAGCTCATTTAAAATGTCATTTAAATGACATATTTTATTAGTGACTTGGTTTTTGGGTTTCTCTCTGAAATACACTGTAAAATCCTTCACATTTACCTTCCAGACTTTCTGAATTATTCACCTCTTTTTGGCTCACTAACAGTATGTCTCTGAAATTATCTGTAAAGAATTCTGTTAGTGCATATATTTCTCCTTTGTCTTTTGAGAATACTAGAGTAAAATAACTTATTTTCTTTGCCATCTCCTGATCATTTTGGATTGACTCTTTATCCTCTGGTAGTCTAGCAGACCTAATGTTACTTCTGCAGGCTTTCTATTTGTGAGATACTTCAACAATTTCTGTTTAGCTTTTCTAGGTACCTTCATGTATTTGCTCCTCGTAGCCAACCTCTATGTTCAGTTTTATTAACATCACTTTGGCTTTATTTCCACTTTTAAGGATACTTTTTTCTGACCTGAATAAATTCTTGTACTATGTCTTGTCATGTAGCTAACTACAGCCCTCCAGTTTAAATATTCCCCTTTCTTGATGTTAAGTGTCACAGGCAGAAGTAGGTGATCTATTTACAGTAATAAAATTCTCCCTGAACACAAACATTTTCTGATTTTTTTAAAAAATAACCTTTACAGAATTATTTGGTTTGGGGGGTTTGTTTTTTGTTTGTTTGTTTTTCGTTTGTTTGTTTTTCACAATTACCTGACAAATATTCTATAGCATATATAGCAGTCCATGGATTTTTTACAAACTTATTTGTTACAAATATCACTTAAATCTTAAGAGTTCAAAAGTTTGGCTTCTTTAATATATGCATACGTGATGCGGTCTTTGGTTTTTTTGGAAAGACAACACAGGTGCTTTTAGCTTCCCCTCCAACCCAGATCACAATGGTTGAGTGATGTGTAAGAATATTCACCAAGACTTCCACCACAAATTCCTCCAAAAATCTCCTGTAAAAACTGGGTTTCCTGGCTCAGTTGTAGCTGTACTATACAAAATATAGTATACTGACACATGGTCAAACTCTGTTGTTGAGACAGGAGGAAAGGATAAAAGCCTGCTCATCAAAATTATCAAAAGTAGTAAAAGACAGCAAGTATGTTCCTGAGTCCCTGCTGTCTCCAATCCCCTTCTGTTACTGTCTTCCCTTGCCCACTCCAGTCCCAGTCTGGAAAATTTGGATAAGAAAATTTTGTGTCATTACTCAAGTATTCTGCAGTTTTGTGGAATGTTCCTGACTCTTATTATAGTATTTTAGTGTGTTTGGGATTCACAGCCAGAACATGACACATCTCTGTCCCCTTCATCCACAACAGCCTACAGGATCCTTCCAATTTCAGTGCTGTGTTTCAATACCTAAAGCTAGTCTTTTCTTCCTGAATTATTTGAGGTCAGGAATTACACTATCCTATTGATTACTTGGAGGCTTGAAACTCAAGTCCACTGCCAAGTTTGTTGGAGACGCTTGCATGGCATGCTCTGAGGATGAGCAATATCAATTGGTTCTTAGCACAATAATGGGTGACTCATAAATGCTAAATACAGTAGGCTACATACCCAGATTTTTTTGTGTGCTGGTTTTGGCTGGGATAGAGTTAATTTTCTTCATATTAGCTACTATGGGGCTATGTTTTGGATTTGTGCTGAAAACAGTGTTGATAATACAAGGATGTTTTCGTTACTGTTGAGCAGTGCTTGCACAGAGTCAAGGCCTTTTCTGCTTCTCACACCACCCCACCAGCGAGTAGGCTGGGGGTGCACAAGGAGTTGGGAGGGGACACGGCTGGGACAGCTGACCCCAACTGACCAAAGGGATATTCCATACCATATGACGTCATGCTCAGCATATAAAGCAGGGGGAAGAAGGAGGAAGGGGGGCATGTTCGGAGTGATGTTGTTCTGTCTTCCCAAGTAACCGTTACACATGATGGAGCCCTGCTTTCCTGGAGATGGCTGAACACCTGCCTGACGATGGGAAGTAGTGAATGAATTCCTTGCTTTGCTTTGCTTGCGTGCACGGCTTTTGCTTTACCTATTAAACTGTCTTTATCTCAACCCACAAGTTTTCTCACTTTTACCCTTCTGATTCTCTCCCCCATCCCACTGGGAGGGAGTGACTGAGCAGCTGTGTGGTGCTTAGTTGCTGGCTGGGGTTAAACCACCACATTCTGAATTCAAAAATGCCTGTTATATCTAGGGGTTCTCCCAGTGCCAAGTCAAGCATTTCAGGTCACCCAGTCTTGCTGCAAAGCTTCTTGTATCACAGCAACAGAATGGCATGGGTAGATTTATTTGTATCTGTTTTTCTTTTTACTAAACCAGCACAACATACTAGATGTTTTCCTCCATCTTTCATTTCCTCTTTCCTTCATTTAAGTTTTTTAATTCCTACTGTTCAGTATACTGCACTACTTTTACCTTTGCTACATGATTGTCTAATTTGAATGCTCTTTCTCCCATACATAGTTTAAATAACAACTCCCCACATTAATTTTCATTGTCAGCAATATAATTCTATCTCTGCAGAAGCAAAGGACATCCCTTGCCTATAGACTCCCTGCTCATAACTGACTAATGAGCACAAATCTACAGTGCCACATAGCTAAGATCCTGAAATGCCTTGTGAGGTGGCTCTGTTGATAACACTGAAAACATTTCAGAGAAAGCTTCTGAACAAGACCTGAACTTAAAACTTGTTCTTAATGACTTCTGACAAGTTGATAGGGCCACACATTTGTAAGCTTAATGCAGACTTCCCACCATACATCTGTCTTTTCATTTGCTTATAAGTTCAGTAAACTTTTAACTGCTTGGGCTGAGGTCAGCTGTGCTGAATCTCTGCTGCAGGTTGGATATCATAGGCATTAGGGACATGGTTTAGTAGTGGACACGTACGGTTGGACTCGATGATCTTAAAGGTCTTTTCCAACCAAATGATTCTATGATTCTATGATTTTTTTAAAAAACTACAGTTAAAATGATTCAGCTACTTCTAAGAATAGGATTAGGACAAATAGATTTTTATATGTATATGTATGTTTTGGAAATCTTTACTGTTCCAGTGATTTTAAACTGGAACCCAAAATTTGGCGGACAGAATGGTGTCTAGCATGTGCCACATTGGATAAAACTGCCCAAATTCAGCCAAGCAGTATAACTTTGAAAATTTCTACTTACCCATGCTCAGAAAAGCCACTTGTACTGAAGGGCTGAAATTCTCTTAGGAATCCATAGTCACAGAACACACTCACACTTCCCACAGTGCTCAGAGCTCACCAAAGTGCATATTCAGTCACATCCCACAGAGCCGCCGCAAACCTCTTCAACCAGTTCCTATGCGTACTAAACAATGCGCATGCCATTCTCATAGAGGAACTGCAGCTTAAATAGGTCTTCCAAAATACAAATTCTCCTGGCAGCTCCCCTGTACAACCAGACTGCAACTATAGCATCCTTACTCTGGTGAAACTGAACTTTCCTTTATTATTATTATTCTTCTTTTGCTGCTGTCTGTCATTGTACAGTGCACTGGAAACTGATTGCTATAGGAGAGCAGGAGCAGCATGTTCCCCCTGTGCTAGTAGGTTGGCAGGAGCAAAAGAAGCATGGAAGTGAGATTTTGGGGGTTAGAGAAAGAACTGGGGAGAGGTAAGCAGAATGTGGTCCAAGGAAAAGAACATGAAAGACCAGGAGATGGGGAAGAGAGGAGAAACTGAGGTGGTAATTAAGATCAAATGAAAAATAGGTAGAAGGCAGTAGACTAGGACTAGAATCAGCAGTGTACCAAATTCCAGCACCCAGCTGGACTTCAGGAGATAGAGCTGGCTGGGACCAGAAGTGCAGACCACTAGAATCTACTAAGCAAATGAGGCAAAGACATTGAAACATGCTGGGAGGTTTATGCAGGAATATTAAAGCTGGCACTCAGTGGGGATGGAAGCATGCATGGGTGGATAGGGAAGGGAGCTGGGAGCTGACTAGAAATATAGAAGGGATGGCTGAAGAATGAGCAGCAGAAGTAGCCAGATAAAATAGAGATCACTGGTGGGATGGGAAAAATTATGTATAAAAAGAGTGGGAGGATAGATGCGGAGAGAAAATAATAGGTGAAGATAGTGATTACTAGGCAAAGAGATTGGAAATTAATGTGAGTAAAACGTGGTGTCCCCCACAGCCCGAAATTAAATCCCTGATTTTTCAGTTTTATAATTCTTCTTCTGGTTTACTGCATTACCCTTCACCAGTGCTTGTCTACAGTGACGACAAAAACCTTCTGCTACTCTCAGTTGATTCATTAGCTCTGGTAAAAGGGGTTTGTGTAGCAAATCCAAACCCACTGATGTTTCATATGAATTTCAGTATAGTGCTACATGCTAAATTTATTTTCTAGTTTAAGTCTTCAAAAAATAACTATGGGATTACAGATGCAAAAAAAAAACCCCATGTTTTTAGACCCATTAATAATAGCACAGAAGTAAAATACTCTAATATCTTAAAAAATACATCAAGACACTTCCTTTGTGACACAATTTTTAATTTCCTGATCAAGCTCTACCTTATGGCAAAGCTTCTTGCCCTCTTCACTGCACAAAGTTATTGATACTTATTTAGTGAAAAGCTAGTCAAGATTTTGTTTTCTTCTCACTATTTAACACATGGCCACCTTTTATTTACTACATCTCTTCAACCCATTCTGAAAGCCAAATTATTCATTTCATTATTGACTTTTTATTGCTGCACAAACATTAATGAATTTATCTTCATTATGTCTTAAGAGATGAGTAGGCAATTCTGCAATTTCAGAAAGGGAAGGTATAGAGAAATTGAGGTTAAAAAAAATCCACTATCTTGGAGAACCCAGTTTGATACAGATGGGACCCAATTTTTTCCAAGTACATAGCAATATATAGCACTTTATATGCTCAAAGCACAGCACTGATTGCTTTCATTTGCAGCTCTGTGTGTTCAGCACTTATTTAACACTATAGTACAGCCTCAAATCAAGCACTCAGAAAATGAAGGCCACACAGTCAGTGAACTCCTATGAAAAGTCTGGGTAAGGTGACCTGCTTACGATAAAAAAGTAGGATCTCTCCAGCAGAGACAGATATGGAAGCAAGTTCTTCAGTTGTCTTAAACATAGGCCATTATTTCTCTTCCTGGCATCCACAGCCTCCTTCACTACTCACTTTCTGTATTTCTCAGCAAACATGGCGAGGCTCTAAAGACAGTTTCTGCCATCCCTGCACAGCACTGATTCATCCATATCCCCATGCAGCTCCATTCTGTAAACTCAGAAAGGCAAGGGGAAAATGCTATGTGACCATGTAATTACAGACCATATCTTCGTGCACACACACATGGTGCTGAATTAAGGTAGTACAGCATATATTAGTCCTTCTTGATTATGAAAGTGGTTTTTTTGAGAGGCAGAAGCAGACCTGCTCTACTATATCAATATATTCGCTTTCTGTTTTTCTTGTTCAGGCATATAAGATCAACAAGCAGTATATATTTACAGATGTTGTTATCTGAATATTATCTGTAACATCTAAAGTCATAAAATGCTTAGAGTAGACTGTGAGGCAATGCATAAGGATTTTCCTGCACAAATTAGGCTGAAGGTCACAGGGGTGGTGTAAATAAAACCTCGTATAGAAGTGTAACATTTTACTGATTCACTTTACCATATTAGACCCACGCTTAGCTAATTTAGGAATAGGGTTTAGGAATAGGAGTTAGGAATTTAGGAATAGCCCAGTAACTGTAGTTAGCAAGTATCATAGTGAGTGTAGAGTGTCTTCTTTTTATTCTATATACAAGCAGATATCTGTGCTAATATTGATGAAATTTAATAATTTTATTAAAGTTTGCAAACAGTGCTTTCAGACATACACTAGTCAATTCATACATGCTGTAATTACAAAAAATACTGTAGCTTCCCTTATGATGGAAAAAGACAAGTAAAGATGAGACACAATTACAGTTGGGCAGATGTGCTATATTTCTGACAATTATTTTTTTCTTTTTGAAGCAAGATGTTTTTATCATCTCAGCATAAATTAGCTCCATGGTTAGCACTAAGCTGAAGAATTGAAAAAAAATAAACAGACTTTGTAAAGTATTGGCCTGGATTGGCTTTGCTTGAGTAAGAGTATTCACAGAAGTTCAAATCTTCAGAGGTCGTACTACAGAAAAATAGGCTTAAGTGAACACACAACGTTCGATTTCCAGAAGTGCTCAGTGTTATGTCAGTACCCATGGACTGAAAGCTGAGCAGTTTCAAGAAACTATATACATGCAAGAAACTCAGGGAAATTAGCAAAACCCCATACACTAGGCATAGAGGATTTTTACCAATGCAAAATAGATGGTCAACACCTGCCCTTTAAGCAGATTTTATAATCATCATAAAACATATATCCTCCATACACACTAACCTACAAATACATTGAGAAAGTTCCACTCATCTCAAATCATGTGTTCACAAAACCATGTGTGCTGGGCTTTGAGGTCTGGTGCTTATAATAGTCACTCATTTATAGTAGTATTTCACTTGGAAAGTGGAACACGATGTGAAGTAAGCAGCAAGTAACTTCCAAAATCAGACAAAAAAATCTATGAGGTTGCTTATTGTAAGAGTAAGATCAATTTAGGCACCTTCATAAAAAACAAAATAAATTCTGCTGCTTACTGTATAGTTAACCCATGCATCTTTAAAGATTTCTATTTTTAGTCTCATACAGCAACTGAGCATACAATGTTGAGTTCTTTTTAAGATAGGGGTAAAAGAGCTTGATTTATATTTTATTAAAAAATCTTCTATGAATCTTTTTTTTAAAATAAATTCTGTGAAAATTAACCAAGTGTTTTTTGGGCACAGTCCTAGTTAGCTACTTTTATGTTGCTGATCTGTCCA
>VYZW01026688.1:839-12390 GCA_013401315.1 Balaeniceps rex
TCAAGAACTCTAGTGGAAAAATAAGTGGGCACCCATTAAGGACCACTTAGAAGTCTGAAAATATATTTTTAGAGTATTTGCCAAAATGTTAAAGCACTTCTCAGTTCTTACAGTGTTTCATCTGGTTTTGGCTTGTTTGGGTTGGGTTTTTTTGAGAAATCAATTAGCAATTTTATCAATAGGAGTGCTGATTCAGAAAGTGAGTATTTGCTTTCTTATTCAATGAAGACTGCACATTGTATGCTATGGGCAACACCTCTCTTGCAACACTTCTTTTATTTCTTACATAAAGGCCATACTAGTAGCCACACTAATTCACAGTTATGAATAGAATGACCTTCTGCACTGTATTTCCCACTGCCCTCTCCCCTATGGTTAAAATGAAGAGTTTAATGGTAGGTTGTCTGAATTATGCAACCCTACCCCTGCTGTTAATAGAGTTTAATGGAAATGTAGCTACTTCATTTTATGATCTACAGTATAAAGTTCACAAAGAGATTGACTGTGTTCGTGTTTTGTCACTCTGCCATCCCAAACAAAAGGTCCACTATTAGAAATTGTGGTTTAATAGAACTAATATTTTCTTTCCTAAAACTGTGATTATATCTGTAGCAGGAAGGAGTTCAAGTAAGGGAAGGCTGGCTGAAAATAACTTGTACAAATGCAATATTTTACAGGCTTAGGACAAGACTTAGCAGTTAAGTGCAGCACTTCACTTAGTGGAATTAAAAACTCAGGATTAGGGTTAGTCTCCTGGGCTCCATATATAATGTGGGAAAAAGTTAGGTGTCCTAAAAAACCTATAGCGAAATGGTGACCTGAAACATCTATATGCTGAGCAGGAAATCCTCTAAATTTAGCCTATAGGAAATACAAAGAAAGGAGGAAAGAAAGGCAGTCATCTTGAACTTTTCAGTTCTCCAAGGTTTATATGCTGGAATCAGGGCTGAAGGCCTTTACTCTTAAGGATACAAAGATGGGAATCTTCTCACAAGGATAGTGTATCTTTTTTTCTTCTTTTTTTTTCCTTTAATTAATGGATCATGACACAACTTTCTATCAAACATACATGCTGGGGTGCTGTTGCCATATTCAGTGGTAAGACTACTTCCCAAGAGACTTCGTACCTGGAGATTATTACTACAGCATCACCTGAACACAGAGAAGCTTCAGCTATCATACCATACTTTGATCAGAAGACAGACACTGATGCTACTTAGGTACTTCAATGAACCTCTACTTAACTTTTGCTCCTGAATGCAAGAAAAATAGTATAACAGCAGTTTTCATCCACAGGTATTTTTTCTCCACCTCACTAGCTTTCATAAGATCCAAAAGATCTGCTTAAGCATACATAATTCTTCTACTGATCAACTTGCATGTTTCACTAACTTTGCACTCAGGCCTATTGGTCTTGCTCTGTCTCCTCTACTGTTTTCCTGGGGAGTCTGAGCAAGTATCGCTGTACCTTCTACATCCAGAGTAGTCCAGAACCATGGCAGACTCATCCCTCAGTACACTTTCCAATACCTCAGTAGAAACATTATACAATCAGCAAAAGAAGAGTGACTTGGCTGGCTAGGTTCCTCCTAAAACAGTTCATTACATGGAATAGATTTTATAAGACTGTGACAAGTACCTCTGACCGACCTTTGAAAAAAACCCAAAGCTACAAGAATTGCTGTTAGTTGTTCTGACGGCTCAGGCAACCAGCCTGTCATCAGCACTCTACCTACAGTTGCACAACTGTGGCTCCTGCTTGAACTTTACATCCATAATAAGTAGCTGCCATGATGGAAGTCTTTAAATCTCTGCTGCATTAGCTTGACTGAAGACCTGGTTTTATTTGAATGCAAGCAAATACTACTTTTTCACAGAAACTGAGGAATTTAGTACAAGCATTTATACAAACATCTGCTCTGAATGCACAGAATATTTACATATAAAAGTACTGTTGAAACATTCCCACATTTGCGTTGTTCATTCACTTTTAGGAATTCGTACCAAATGCCAAAGGAAATTCAAGTAATTGAAGTAATGTGGTACTGCAAATGGAGTTATGTTTGGATAGATGTTCCAGGTCTTCATTGCCATGTGAAAATTCTCATACAATACAGCAGATCTTTCATCAGCCAATGGAAGAATTGTATATAATTTCTTGATTTATAAACTATAAGGAAGGTAGGTTGATAGCAAATCTTACAAAAAAGAAACATTACTATTTCCAAGAGGACTAGAAAAAACAGAGGGGAAAATATTGAAATCTACAAGACAAGAACAGGTATCTCACACGGGATATGTATCTTGATTTCATGTTATTAAAAAAAACCCACAACCAAAACTTCAGTTTGATTGTGGTTGAAAACCTATCCTGCATCTTTGACGATGACAGGCATTAAAAGCACTAATTGCATTTTTTTAATATTTAGTCCAGTGTTTCCCCATGGAAACAGACAATTTATAATCAGGTTTAAGTTTACCTTAGAGTTAAAATGGATTGCATTTGTTTACATTTAGAGAACTCCAGATACATGATATGAATGGCTACATCTGCCACAATGTTAGAAATTAAAATGGATGAAAAACAACTTAGTTGGCTCTAGCAATCCTATGTTCAATTATTTCAGAAGAATCATATAAAAAGGCAAAAATTTAGTCTTGTATATTGTTATCTGCTCTGTTGCAGGATCAAGAGAAAGGATTCTGTTTCTGGAAACCTGGGTTTGCTGGCCACAGAAATAAGCACATCATACATGAGGGAATCTCAAGTAGGTTCACATACCTTTCTGCACACGAGCCAGGAAAAAATTGGTTTTGGTGGCATGCTGTGAAGTCATATCCCTGACATATTCCAAATTCACTCAATGGCTTGCTATCATTCTCTGCAGGTGATCATTGTTCACTTGAGGGACAATGACCTCTGCAAAGAAATATCTAATCATTAACCTAAAGGCCATCTGCCAGATCTCAGCACTTTCTCCTGCTGTTTTCTTAATCTGGTTGGAGATGCTTCCAGGAGGAATCTTCCAGCAAGCAAATATAAATCAGATATAAAGGAAGTGAACCAGAAAATTAGTAAATACATTACAAGAAAGGGAAAGATGTGTTCCTGTTTTAAGGACTAAATGCATATCTAAGAATCTGTTTAGAGAGGGTGGCGTAAATCTGAAAAAAATGGTTGGTCTTTAGAGACCACAAGCAATGAATGGGTTCCTTCATTAGAAGTCAGAGTGAAAGTGGATGTCTGAACTGGCTGCTCTCTTTTCAAGAAAGAGCAATTTGCACATCATCCTGAAATATTTTGTGTGGGTGGGATCCTGCCTTCTTCATTCTGGAAAAGGGGGATAGGAAAATAAGTTAACCAAGTCTTAAAATAACCGAATCATAGAATCACGGAGTCATAGAATCACAGAATGATTTGGGTTGGAAGGGACCTTCAAAAATCATCTAGTCCAACCCCACCACCATAGGCAGAGACACCTTTCACTAGATCAGATTGCTCAAATATGCATCCAGCTTGACCTTGAACACTTCCAATGATGAAGCATCCCCAACTTCTCTGGGCAACCTGTTCTAGTGTCTCACCACCCTCATCGTAAAAAATTTCTTCCTTACATCTGACCTAAATCGACTCTCTCTCAGTTTAAAACAGTTGCCCCTTGTCCTGTCACTACAGGCCTTGGTAAAAGGCCTTTATCTGTCTTTCTTATAAGCTCCCTTTATATACTAAAAGGCTGCAATAAGGCGTCCCCAGAGTCTTCTCTTCTCCAGGCTGACAACGCCAACTGTCTCAGCCTTTCCTCATAGGAGAGGTGTCCAGCCCTCCGACAATTTTCCGTGGCCCTCCTCTGGACCCACTCCAACAGGTCCATGTCTTTCTTGTACTGGGGACCCCAGAACTGGGCTCACTACTCCAGGAAGGGTCTCATGAGAGTAGAGCAGAGGGGGAGAATCACCTCCCTTGCTGTGCTGGCTACGCTTCTTTTGATGCAGCCCAGGATACGACTGGCTTTCTGGGCTGCAAGCACACATTGCTGGCTCATATCCAATTTTTCATCCACCAGTGTCCCCAGGTCCTTCTCCGCAGGGCAGCTCTCGATCCCTTCATCTCCCAGCCTGTATTGATATTGGGGATTGCCCTGACCCAGCTGCAGGACCCCGTACTTGGCCTTGTTGAACTTCATGATGTTCACATGCGCCCACTCCTCAAGCCTGTCAAGGTCCCTCTGGATGGCATCCCACCCCTGAGGCATGTCAACTGCACCACTCAGCTTAGTGTCAGCTGCAAACTTGCTGATGGTGCAGTCAATCCCACTATGTTGTTGATGAAGATATTAAACAGTACTGGTCCCAGGACGGACCCTTGGGGGACCCCACTCACTGCTGGTTTCCACTTGCATGTTCAGCCGTTGACTGTTAAGGCTTTGGATGCAGCAACCCAGCCAATTCCTTATCCACCTAACAGTCCATCCGACAAATTTGTATCTCTCCAATTTAGAGGTAAGAATGTTGTGGGGGACCATTATCAAAGGCCTCAGATAAGTCCAGGCAGATACATCAGTAGCTCCTCCCTTGTCTACTGATGCAGTCACTCCATTGTAGAAGGCCACTGGATTAGTCCGGCATGATTTGCCCTTGGTGAAGCCATGTTGACTGTCTCTAATCACCTCCCTGTCTTCCATATGCTTCATCATAACTTCCAAGAGGATCTGTTCCTTACCTCACTGGGCACTGAGATGAAGCTGACTGGTCAATAGTTCCCAGGGTCCTCCTTTTTACCCTTTTTAAAAATGGGAGTGATATTCCCTTTTCTGTAGTCACTGGGGACTTCACCTGGCTGCCATGACTTTTCAAATATGATGGAAGGTGGCTTAGCAACTATGTCTGCCAATTTCCTCAGGACCCTGGGATGCATTTCATCAAGTCTCATAGACTTGTATATGTTCAGCTTCCTCAGGTGGGTTTGAACTTGATCTTAAGATGGGAGGGACTTTGTTTGCCCAGTCCCTGCCTTCAGCTTCAGGGACTTGAGAGATGTAGGAAGAATGATTGCCAGTGAGAAATGGGGCAAAAAAACCCCCGAGTACCTCAGCCTTCTCCATGTCAGTTGTCACCTGTTCTCCCGTCTTATTTTTCGGGGGGGTACATTTTCTTTAATCTTCCTTTCTGGCCAACGTACCTGTAGAAGCCCTTCTTGTTGTCCTTCACATTCCTTGCCAAATAGCTTTCCTGATCCCACCTGTACACATCTGTGCAGTGTCCCTATATTCTTCCCAGGGTACATATCCCTGGTTCCACTGCTCGTGCGCTTCCTTCTTACGCTTTGACCAGGAGGTTCTCACTCAGCTGTGCTGGTTTCCTGACTTCCTTGCCTGATTTCTTACACTAGGAATCGAAAACTCTTGTGCTTTAAGAAAAACATCAGCTGCCAGCTATGTTCTATTTCTGTATCCCTGAGGGCAATTTCCCAGGGGGTCCCATCCACTGATTTCTTGAACAACTGATAGTTTGCTTTCCTAAAATTCAGGGTCTTATTGAGATATAGTTTAACAAAAGTACAATACTGTGGTGAGTTTGGCAGATTATCTAATTAGTTCTATATCCACAATTGAATATCTTTATTTTTAGTCTTAGAGAAATGAAGAGTTTACTAGATTCTGTGGAACATGGTAGAAATGGGGAAAAAATGCCTTATCTTCTTTACACTGCTCAGTTAGTTAGTATTTAAATACTCGGTAATAAACCTAATGATGTACTAAGTAAATATTAAATAGAACTATTTAATTTCTTTCAGTGTCTCTCTTACCAGTGTCATAACTTCATTCTTTTTCATTAATTTGGAACAGATGATTGATTTTACTGAGCGAAGCAAAGCTAGAGCTGGCATCTGTCCCGCATCCCACTGCTTGCTGTGGGACATACACTCTTGGTCATGTTATATATTTGTGGCTGAATAATCTCCCCCAATGTTCATTCTGAGGCTACATCCTTGTCCAGAATATTGAATTGTGTGATATTTTGCATGGCCTGTGTGTAACAATTAGCTTGTAAGGAATCCACCATGAGTTAGCCCATGACAAATCCAGCTATCTGGATTTTAAAAAGGTGTGGATGCATGACTCAACCCATAAAAAAGTGCTTTAAGCCTGGCACAACATTGGAAAATTTACCCCTAGATAAATCATGGCTAAATGTTGCCACTTTTTCAACTGCTTATTTTTCATTTTGTTGCTCACATTTTAAAACATGCAGCTGCCACAGCATGATTTGTTCTGGCTTCAAGAATTGCCTCTCTGTTCATGCGTTCCTGGCTGCAGTTCCCTTTAAAAAACAATGTTAGCATAGAATAAATGGCCTCTAAAAGTGAGTTAAACAAGTGTTGTTTGTTCAGTGGACTTTGCTGGCAGATTTTGTCTTGTCTAGGCAAACAATCATTTATATGTATAGCCAATAAGGGATGTATATGCAAAAGACAATTTGGCATCACTACTCTTCTCCCTTTATGTGCTTTCACCTCCTCTGTCTATAGCCATATCTTCTTTCAAGGTTTTGTAACAAAAAAACACCTGGCCTCCTTTCTTTTCAGTGCACCTGTGGTTAGTTTTCTGAAATGTGGGACTATTTTGTAGTTTTATCTTGAAATTGAGTAATGGAAGTACTTCTTAAATACTTATAATGTAGCAGCAGCACAACCCTCCAACAAGCAGAAAGGACTACTGCTAGACTTTCTCAAAACATTTTAAAGTTTACTGTTACTTCTCTTTCTGTAAACAAGTATTCTTGCACTAGGAAAAATTAACCTTTTAGAGTGATGTATCTCACTAGAGACAGTATCTGCAGCTTTGTCATCAGGTCTCTCAGTAAATATGGCAGAATTTAGTGGTGAGCTGGGATCTACCACCAGTCACTGCTTGATGCAATTAAGTACAAATAATGAATGTCAAACCACTGTTTTCCTACACCAAATTCTTAGGAGACAATTTAAAGATGGAGTCTAAGGTCTAGTTCATATTACTTAACATTTTTGGCAGTCTCCTTTCATTATTACCATAGGCATCTGACAATTTTTTTTTCTCAAAACAAAGAAAAAATGGTAAGTACATGAGAAAAAAAACACCTTTCAGTGAGACCTATGTAAAGATGCCAGAGGCAAGGGGGCAAGAGTAAGGTTATTTAAAGACACGTGAAAAGCCTCAGGAGAAATGTAAATAATTTTCCAAGGACGGTTATTTGAGTTGGCACATTCAGATTAATGACAACTAACTGAATTACCTGCAGCAGGGCACCAGTAATCACTTGTACATATATTCAGCCATGTCAGATTACTCTTATGCTTTAAGATCCAAAGGCTAGTGTATACGTAGGATAGCAACACACAAACAGATGAGACAGATACAACCATAAATATTTTCTGTTCTGAAACTATGTTTTATTACAAACCATTATGAATGGTATGTAAAATATAGCATCACTCTAGGTAACACAGTGTTACGAATAATTTGTCTTCAAAACATTGATATGATGTATTGTTTTATTCTTTAAGTATTACTCTGGCAGAGCTAGAGAGGAAAATCTTCTCTTCACAGGAAAGGCATTATATAAGCAGCAGTGCCCCAGAAAGCTTACCTCGTCTGCAGTCTGCAGAGACCATTTATTGCACACAGGAGTTAAAGTTTTGCTAAGGGTGCTAGCTGAGGTAACTGGATTTGTGGCATATTTCCATTTGCCTGGATAAAATTAAGCCTCCAATGTAAAGGTATTAATTTGTAGTATTTTAGCATTATATTGAGGTATAAAAAATGCATTAACTATAGCTGTGTTAACATATATATCCCCAGCTCACTGGGACTCTTTTTTAAATTGGAATTTATCTTGGTGAGTGTTTGAAAAAAATCTTGGAAATAACGATAAGATTTCAGCCTGAAGGAGATCATGGGCTGATTTCTATCCTCAAAACAGCTCTTCAAAGACTTTCATCCTTCATGCTGTCAGCATGCTGCTCCATTTGCAAAGTAAAATCTCCATGCAGCTCTCCAGTGTCTGATGCAGTCTGTGCTTTTATACATGCTAGAGAATAAAGGGAAGGGTGGCATTTTGTTTTGCCTGAGAAAGAGGTGAAAAGGAAATAAGTATCTGTGGCAAAAATGGTGCTCAAAGCAAAGAGCTCAAAGCCTGAAATCAATCAATCTATGTATCTATGTATCTATCTATCTAAAACACTTCATCAAGATATATGCTACTGGCCTTTATGATTTAATATTTATTATAGCTGTTTGCCAGTAACAATATTATTGTGTTATGGAAGTACAAGCAAGAGGCCTGCATGACTTAAAAGCTTCTTGGACACATTCAAACAATACTTTCTCACATATCTATAAAAGCAGGTGGCAATTGCCTGCATGGCTCAGACATGGATAATGAAAATCTTCAAGATATGTTTGCCACAAGCTCAGAACATTAAGTTTATTTCCATGTACAAGGAAGCCCAAGTACATTACAATGAGATTGTAACCACAGACCAAACAAATCTTTTGATATAATTTTCATGTCAAAGGTCTAAATTTAGTTGCTTTAGCATGTACCTAATTTCCAAATGCTTAAAGTCCTTGCTAAATTGGGACCTAAGGCAGAAGTCTGTAGATTTAAAGAAAGGATGTGCAAGCTAAAGAAAACCCCATGCTGTTTTATTTCCCACAAGAATGTTATAATAACTGATCTTTTATGAAAAAAGAACATTCAGAATACTTTCTTTTTAATCAGAAAGACATTAAAGTAAAAGTAGATACCCAATCATGCAAGATCAGAAATAATTTTTCAACTCAAGTGATGCCAGTCTTACAGGAAGCTTAGTCCTTCACAGGATCCAGTGTGCAGTTTGTTTATTTTTCTGCACTTCACACTGGGAGGCTACTGCATAAGTCACAAAATAAAGTTTGAAAGTTATTTTAATTTTCTATGCTAGGAAATCTCATATTCAAAGAAAAGGGCACTATAAGACTAATCTCAGATTTCAGAAGAGGAGGAGGCAAAAGTTAAACACCACATTTTATTTTATTCATTTTTATTGCCTTTGTGAAGCAATACGAAATCACTTGGCACAGAGATCACCAGGTGGGTAATATAAATGAAATTAAAGTCAAAAAGCATTCAAACAACACTCAGAGTAATGAAAGCAATACAAGCAAATGGAGGTAAATATAGTGGAATTATTTAGAGAGCCATTAAATGTGAGGTCTAAGGTAGATTGCCTTATGTTTACCATAATGAAAAATAAAGGAGTTGGCAGATTCTACTCAAATTAATGACTTCAGTACAAAGGTATTCATAAAAAGCGGAGATTTTAATATCTTTTCTCAAATTTTGAAGAAAAAACTGCTAAAAATCAGAAATGAAACTAAAGAATACCCTTAGTAGGCCCCAAGTTTGCTCTATTTCCCAATTACTTTTCAAAGAGTTAATAATTAATTCTTCAATGCTTTTTTCTTTCAAGTACTTTGATTCCTTTTATTAATACCTGTAAGTCAGATGTTCTGCACTTACAAAAAGGACTGGCTTTGTAGGGCCCTAATATTCTTATAAAATAGGACCTTCTACTTCAGGGAACATTCACATGCTAAGGACTATTTTGAGCTCCTACTCCAAATTCTTGTCCATACTTTCCTTTACAAAGGTTGCTTTGAGAATATAAATTAATCTACACCAATTAAAGAATTTGCATAAGAGCAGCTAGTATGGGAAACATTATTAGAAGAGGATGTAGCCCCCCGTAAGTGAGCATGCACCCTTCTGTATGCCACACCATCCCAGCCAGAATGAAAGTTGGGGGCAGGCCTTTGGGATGCTCCTGCCTAGGCAACAGATGGGTATATCAGCTTGTCATTTCACTTCACTCAGGGTAAGGTCTGAAATCCTTAGACCAGGCCTTTGCAATTACAGCGTTCAGTTTCATGAGCCAGATCATGTAAGGGAATGTAATGATAATGTAAGGGAAGTCTGGCATAAACTTACATGAGCACTTGGTATGACAAAGAGCTCAACAAAGAAATACTGGCGTGACTCTGCAAGTCAGCTGGAGCCAGTAAGTCATCATTTCTGTTAGAAGAGCTTAATGTTTCCTGTCATCAAAGAATGAAAACATCTTTGGGACACATTAATCACTAATTACTTGCTACGTCTGATACTCCCACAAAGGCAAGTTTTCACCTTCTGAAGAAAAAGGACCAGGCATTTAAAACCAAACCAAAAATCCGCTGATGCACTTTAATTTGGGAAATATGAATAGGCTTTCAAAGAATTAATTCACGAAGTCTGTGTCTCTTGCATTTTATATGAATAAGGAAAATCCTTCATCAGGATAATAAATCTAGCCTTTGTAGAAATACTGAAACATCCACCACAGGCCAAATTACCCAAATTTGTTTTCACAAAGTAGGTAGATCTACTTATAAAATAAGGTATTACTTTTAACCTGAAGGTGGCAGAATCATGTCTTACCATATATGTATTTACATTTTAAAGCAGCATTAAGACAGTCCAGTTTAACAAGCAAATGCTTTGTTGCAATACCCCTGGAATATTAGGAATTGGGTCCTAATTCTTCCAGCTGACCTATGCAGATGGTCTCTCGAAGGTCTCCTGCATAAACCTGTTCAGCCAGACATGCTGAGCAATGTTCACGTACAGTGGTATGTGTGGTGAGATACAGCTCATTCTAAGACATGCCCAAGCTTCAGCTTGCTATTGTATGTTATGAATTCCACTGAAATCATCATCTTATTCAAGTACACTGGAGTTCAACAAACTTGCAGCAACAATCAGCATGTCTGACTTGCGTTCTTCATGACTGTGCTATTCTCGGCACCCACCCCTCGGAGGTTACCTTACTCTGGCTCCTCATTATCTTCAGTCAGTAACTCCCGGGGGTTACCAGGGAGCTGTCACAGCTCCACCACCGAAAGTCCTTCAGCCCTAGATGGCGCAAACTTTCTCATCCTAGCAAAAGCCTGTGTTTGTCCTCGTCTGAGCTGCAAGTGCCCACCGGGCTCTATTACTGTTCAGCAAGGGGAAGGCTGCGCAGATCCCCGGGGCCTCGCGGATCGGCCTTAAAAAAGCCCTCCCATCTGAGTGGGTTTTGCAGAGCGTTTCCCTCACTTCGGCCCCGCGGCCGCAGCCTCTTCGCTCCCGACACGGAGGGACTTCTGCCCCCGCGGGACTGACAGCGCGTGGACCACCAGCTCCTGCCCGCGACGCGCAGCCACAGCGACCGCAGCCAGCGGGCCGGGCGCTGCCCGAGGCCTCCCGAACGCTCCGGGGTGCCCCAGCCAGCCCACAGCGGGGATCCCCGCTCACCCCCACGGACCCACTCGCGAAGAAGGTACTGGCTTTCCGGGAAGAGCCGCGACTCTCCCCCTGGCGTCTGAGCAAGGACCGGCGGCCAGGCGGAGTCGCCGCCGCTCGGAGGACAGGCAGACTGACGAGCCCGCCCGCACCGCGAGGGGACAGGGCGGTTTATTCCCTCCGCCGCGGGCTCACACCGCTCGGACCCCGCCAG
>VYZW01026688.1:17489-37720 GCA_013401315.1 Balaeniceps rex
GTATGCCTCAGGTCTTTCATACTTAGGAACAAAAAGGGATTATGAAGAAATATTTACATTGAACTTAAGATTTGTAAAACCTTTCTTTCTTTTTTTTTTATAGAGGAGCATTATAAAACTATAGAAGATTTGTTTCACTTTTATCCCTTCCACCCAAGTATACAAATGAGTTTTTTATTAGCTGTAGGTTTGTTTTCTGTTGCCAACAGAATGTCTTTCAATTCATATGATAAAACAATTATTCATCTTAAAAATGATGATCCACAGCATACCCTTTCTGGCTTGTTTCAAAAGTGTCCGTCTGATTTCCAGCCTAAATTATTCATGGCCTGATGATATACTTGTTTGTTCTTGTTTTGTATCATTCAGTAGCTTAATTCTTAGGTCTTTCCCTGTGATTGGTATATACTTCCGTTTATTTATAGAGAGCAATCATGTTTATTTTTAGACTTTATGTTGCTAGCCTGAACAATCCAGGCTGTCTTTGGCTCATTACATACTGGGAAAATTAAGAGCTTGTTGGGTTCTGCTTGGAGAACAGAAGGCTGAGCGGTGACCTAATTGCAGTCTACATCTTCCTCAAAGTGGGCAGCAGAGGGGGCGGGGCTGCTCTCTCTCTTGTGACCAGCGACAGGACATGAGGAAATGGANTATGGTCTAGTTTTGGGTAGTCCTGCGAGGAGCAGGGAGTTGGACTCGATGATCCTTATAGGTCCCTTCCAACTTGAGATATTCTACGATGCCAGCAGCCCTTTCTCCTACTGCGTACAGTTTGAACACATCTTTCTTGTACATGGTGACTGGGACTGTACTTGGTGTTGCATATGAAGACAGTGACACTAGTATAAGCAGATAGGTAATGGAGAGAAGTTGAAATTACTAAATACCCCTTAAAATTGCTTTTTATTGTTGCTATTTGTTATTTTGAGTACATCATAGTAGCTGTGATCATGTAATCACCTGATACATATGTTCTTTCCAGCTGATAAACTTGTAGCTAAGAGCAGAAAGTCCTTGAGTGTTTGACATAAAAGCAGAAATTAAAAAGTAGATACTTTTGTTGTTTTGATTGTCAAAATTAACCATTTCTTTTTTATGGCACTCTGATCTTCCTGTGAATGAGTAGTATTTCTTCAGCCTTGCTTCAGCAGGTTCTATAGATTCTCTCTGATATTGTGTGCCAGTTTCCTTTATGCAAATACTAAGGCTATATTTTTGAAACACTCTTAGTTAATGAAACTCTGTAACTTCACTCTTGTCTCAATGCTAGTTGCAGTTGTCTTTGTTTAACCACTCTCATACTGATTTTTTTTTTAACATCTTCTAATCCAGTTTCTTTGTGTTTAACTAATAATTTTCCATGTTGTAGTATGGATGAAAATATGCCAAATTCCCCTCCGCAGACCAGCTCTACTGCATTTTCTTTTGTCTGGGGGAAGGATTTTCTATTTCATCAAAGATAGATGGTATAATCTGCCAAGATAATGTAAGTAAATTCATATTTCATTTCTTTTGCCACTCCATTTTTCATTTCCCTCCGTCTCTAATTATTCTTTACTTCAGAATCTGTTCAATTTCCCCTTCTCTTTGATTATGTTTTATTAAAAGCACCTTCAGTAAAACTAAAATGAATTAATGTACAGGTATGTAGGTGTTAAGTAGAAGTAGCTACAAGGTACATTTCTAAATTACAGGGTTGTAGTAAACAACCTTTGTAAACAAAGGTCAGCCTTGTACACTAAAAAGGCTGTCTGATACTTCCCACAAAAAGTTTGAGGTCTGTAGCTTCTAATGTTGACAAATTGGTAAGTGTTGGTAGTGAAGTCTTCCATGTCAGGGTTGAGGTGTTGCTTTGCTGTGAAGAGAATAGAGGATTGAGAAGCTGAGATTAGAAAAGTACTTGAGGAGAAGTAGGTGAAGTGAGGAGAAGAGGAGGAGTTGAGATGAAGGTAAGTCCGCTGAAGCAAGCCAGTGTGCAGAGAGATGTGGCATCTGTACATACAGTTGGGACCATGACCCAGTAGGGATGTACAGCCAGGAGAGGGAGAAATCCTGTGAAGTCTGGGGATAGGCTGACAAGGATGTGGGTCAGGTGAGGAACTGGAAAACTGGAATAGGAGAAAGGCTTATGTGAACTATTGACCAAAAAACTGAAGTGAGGGACTGGGAGATTGAAGATTAGGCTACCTCATGAAGTGAGGTAGGAGAAAGGAGGAGACAAGAAAGACGGACTGGAACGGGTCATATATCTAACCTGTGTTGGAGCAAATGTGTTACTTCTCATGTCTTTGTTAACAGGTATTTAAAGACTACATCAGTAATTATTGAGTATAGTTGGATGCTTTGTTCTGTGAGGTTCATTAACATGCATTCGTAATCCAGCATCAGTGATACACAGTTACGCTTACCTTCTTCGTCTACAATTTTCCAGGACGCCATAGACTTTTCTTTTAGAAGCAGATACCCATCTGAAGAATCTTTGAAGAAACCCATAGAAGAATCTATGATTCTTCCCTGTACCCCTTCCCAGTTGAGTCAACTCTGTGTGAAACTACACCTTTACATCTGTTCAGGTATTGAAGTTGGTTGTAGTCCAGTGTTTTATCCACGACAACAGTGCTTATTGCTTTGGGACCATTTTTGATTCTGGAGTGCCAGTGATTATTTTGCTTTACAAGTCAACTTCCTTTAATAGAGTTCTTTTCTCCCTGAACCTCATTTGTGGGCCCTAGAGCTGGGTATTTTCAGGAGCAGAGAAAAGGAACTTGAAAATTGATCAAGTCGTCCTTGCATGCTTACAGCAGTCCATTTAAAGAGAAGAAAAAAAAAATATGAAAGCTAGCATTCATTTTAAATCAGCAGTCCTCCGTTGCAGATTTGTATGCTATGTTCTTTGTTTTCCGTGGATTATTTGTATTCAGACTGGTTAAATTCAGTTGGTTTTAATTCTTTTTGCAAGCATGTTGTACCCTGAACTCAAGTTAAGGGGCTGGATTGCATGGTACTAAGAATTCCAATCTCATTATGGAAGAGATTAAGGATTATTGGTGGATTTTAATGCATATTTTTTTATCCTGACTTAAAATAGCTTTTGCTTTCTGCTTGCTTACCGACATTTGTGTTGAAATAGTGTTACTGTGTTGTGATCACAAAATTATTAATTTAAGTCTGTTAATTTAGAGTAGTCCTTTCAGAAGAACTTTCTGTGATACCTAATTTTACAGTACCTAGCTATTCCTATAAAAGCTATTCCTATATACCATAGCTTTTATTACATGTGACAGTTATGAGAATGTTAATTAAACAGTGATTTCTAGTTTTGTTTCTTTTTGACAGCAAAAATGTGTTTGCTAATCCTTTTTTTTTTTTTTTTCTTTTTGTTTTTTCCTTGACTGTCTCAGCAGGCTTTCTCCCTATGAGATTAATACAGAATCACAGGATGGTTGAGATGGGAAGCAGCCTTTGGAGATCACGTAGTATAACCCCCAACCGCCTACTTAAGCAGGGTCAGCTAGATCAGGTTGCCCAAGACTGTGTTCAGTCAGCTTTTGAGTACCTCTGTGGATGGATACTCCACAGCTTCTCTGGGCAGCCTTTTTCCATGTTTGACCACCCTCATAATAAGCAAGTGTTTTCTTTTGTTCAGAGAGAATTTCTTGTGATTCAATTTATGCCTATTGCCTCTTGTCTTGTTGATGGGTACTGCTGAGAAGTGGGCACTCTCTGCTTTCACCCCATGCCAATCAGCGTGATATTTATATGTATTGATAAGGTTCCACCCCCTCCCCAGCAAGCTTCCTCCCCTTCAGTCTATAAATAGTCCCACCTCTCCTTATAAGGCAGACAGTCTAGTCCCTGAATCATCTCTGTAGCTCTTTTCTGGACTTCCCCAGTATGTCCATATGTCTCTTGTACGGGGTTGCCCAGATCTGGACACAGCACTCCACATCTGGCCTCACCAGTACTGACTGGAAGCCAAGGATCACCTCTATCAACCTGCTGGTGATGCTATTCCTCAAGCAGCCCAGGATGCCACTGGCTGGCTTTGCCATGAGTGCACATTGCTGGATCCTGTTCACCTTGTCCACCGGGGCCTTTACTACAAAACTACTTTCCAGCTGGTCAGCCCCCAGCCTGTAGTAGTGCATGGGGTTGTCCCTTCCCAGATGCAGAACTTGCATTTCCCTTGGTTGAACTTCGTGAGGTCATGTCGGCCCCTTTCTCCAGCTTGTTGAGGTCCCTCTGGATGGCTGCATGACCCTCTGGTGTATTGGCCACTCATCCTAGTTTGGTGTCATCTGCAAACTTGCTGAGGGTGGACTTTGGCCACCATC
Organism: Balaeniceps rex; assembly: GCA_013401315.1. NCBI lineage: Eukaryota > Metazoa > Chordata > Aves > Pelecaniformes > Balaenicipitidae > Balaeniceps > Balaeniceps rex. The sequence continues at coordinate 21,824 of VYZW01026688.1, forward strand.
CACATCATTAATGAAGTGTTGAGCAGGGCTGGAGCCAGTATTGACTCCTGTGGTACACTGCTGCTGACTGGCCTCCAGGTGGACTGATCGCTACAGCCCTTTGAGCCTGGCAGTTCAGCTAGTCCACCCCGCTGTCTGTTTTTCTAGGCCATATTTCACCAGTTTCTCAATGAGGATGTTATGAGAGACTCTGTAAAATATGCATGCTTGGGTGACTAAATCTGTTTAGTTAAAATAACAGCTCTCTGAACTGGTGTGTTAAATGGCTCTTCTGAAGATTCACAAGAGAAGGAAAAAGCTTATCCGGGGGTTCTGAGTCCACCTGCTGCTACACAGTAAGGGTCCAACTCTAGCAATGGCTCGAGGTCGTTTTTGCTGACAATAGCTTCGCAGGCCTGAAAATGTGTTTCTTTAGGATGTGATCTCAAAATCTAAAGTGGGCTTAAATTGTTAGTTGACAAAACAATTTGTATGAAAATACCTTCTAATTCCCATAAGAAATTGCCCATATAATTCACTCAGGAAGGACAATTATCTTTTGTATTTTCTGTAAGTCACAAGCTGTGATTGTAGTGGCAGTGAGTTATTATGGTCTTTCTTTTGTGGAATGGACCCTAATAAATCTATCATGCCAAAGATGTTTTAATGTTATAGTTTGTATGAAAGAAAGATAGTAACTCTTGATGATGAGAATAATCTGTATTTCTCTCTGTGAGAGGTCAGTAGCACATAGCAGTGGTTATAAAGCAATCTCTACAAGGGTCATCAAGGCACGAGGGTCTTCCCACACACCCCCCCATTTCCAAGGCTCCCTTTTGTGGCATCCTCAGATGTTGACCAGCACAGACATCTCCTAAAAACTGGCCTTTTAGTTCCCACCAGAGTGTCCATTGTCCCCAAAAATATGCCAAGCAGGTGGGACTTTGAGCATCACTGTAATCCGCAGGTTGCTGACAGGTGTCGCTGCGGGCTAGTGCAATGCTGAGACTTCCCAGGGAGGATACCCATATCCGCTTTCTGCAAAACAGATGGAAAGCACAACTTTTTATGAAATATGTATTGCAGACATACTAAGGAGTATTGGCTGAGTGTTCTGAAATTAAGAATGTAGTCCCCAGCACATGGGCCAGTATCTTGGCAGGGATCAGTATAAACAAGATTGTCCATCCATTGCCAAGATACACCCCTCTTTGGTTTCAGACAGGAACCTGGTGGCCATTGCTGGGTGGTGATGGCCTAACAATAGTTTGTAAGTGGTGTAACCTTGGACTCCTGCCCTGCTATTCAGAATTATTAATGCTTGTGGCAGCACTGTTGGCCAGTTCCACCAAAGGGTGGGTGGGTGGAAGAATTCACAATTGTTTTTTTGGTAAGGCATTAGTACGCTCTGCTAAATAGCTCCACAAGGTTGATGCGGTATATGATAAACCCATGCTACCTGGTTTTCACCAGCCCGCTGCTGGACCATTTGTCCTGGAAGTGACAACCATTATCTAATACAAGTGGGAATACCTAACCATTGGCTTAAAAAGTGAAGGTCTTTCCCAGTGGCCTTTTAGTTGGCATGGGAAGTAGACAATACAACCAGGTGGTTGTACATGTGTCTGCCATCACCAGTATTTATTACAGACCCTGGCCTTTTGGAAGTTGCCCAACGTAATGTCTGTCAGGTGTGGCCTGGGCCTACCCAGTGCACTATCTTTCCATAGGGCTGTTGTGGCAGTTTTCTTGCTTCTATTAGTTTGCAGATCTGGTATTATTGAAAGGCATTTTGAATGGTCTCTCTGGAGCAAGGAATGCCCCATTTGTAGGTAGCAACTATCCCTGAATGACCTGACTTCCTATGAGCCCACTCGGCTAACACTTCCCCATTGGGGGATATTGCAAAAACACGTATCTTAGCTAACTGATCAGCAACAGCATTGTTTTCCTACTCCAGCTCACCATGATGTGAAGCGTAGGCATCTACATGCCTTACCCAGAGAGGAATGGTTTTGAACTTGCTCCCTAGTGTTCACCAAATCCTGTGTATCATCCAGTCATCTGCTTGTCATTTACTAGCCCACGGTGTGAGACCCTTTTATACTGCCCAAGAGTCAGTATAAAGATTTCTGAAGCTGATGGTTCTGCCAGCACCATAGCTGCAGCCATCAATTCGACATATTTGCTGTTCCCCCCTTCCCTTGATAGGTTAGGAAGGTTTGCCCAGCCATTTCGAAGGCTGCTGCTTTCCATTGCAGTTTTTCTTTCGCATATCTTGCTGACCTATCAGTGAACCATACATTCTGCTTCTGCTCTTGGGTTAATTGATCATATGGTGGGGCCTGCTGTGCCCAAGATGGAGGCAGACCACATGGTGGAGGCACACTGTCACTACCCAGGCCAATCTGTGCTGTTTTCTCCTGTAACGCGCTTACTTTGTTTGGATGGGGAGATGTAAGCATAGAAATGCACCATTTTGCATTTCATAATACTAGTCTGTTGCGCCTTCCCAATTTACTGACTGGAGTCATTTGACAGTGCCCACTGTAAAATTTGGAGCCCTGCTGTCAGTAACCTTGGCCTCTTGGGTGATTCTTTCTGTTTCAGCTAGGGATGAATAAGCAGCCCAAAGCTGTTGTAGTTTTGTGCTGATGGGGGCAACCTCTGAGACCAAAAGCCCACCAGTATGTTCCACCTGTCCCCTTGCTGCCAGAGGCTCCAATAAGCCACGTCCTCATCCAATACTAGGGCTTCGAGCTTGAAAGGCTTGTTGGCTAGTTTTTGGCCTAAAACTACTGTGTGGGAAACTGCTTTCTTTGCTTGTTCAAAGGTGGCTCTTCCCTTTTCTGGAGAGAATTGACTTTTTTTTTCCTTACTATATTATATAATGATCTTAATATCTGGGCCAAATAGGGTATAAATTGCCTCCGAAACCCCCAAAGACCAATAAATCTATGTTTCTACTTTGCTCTGCATTTCTGCCATGTAAAGTATGGTTTGTTTAGCTGATTCCGGCATCATTCTGCAAAGTCCCTGCCAAATTACCCTTCCAAATTTTACTTCTGTGGCAGCTCTCTGAATTTTCTTGGGGTTAATTTCCCAACCGTAATTTTGCATTGTCTCAGTAACGTTACTCAATGCTTCTCCCACTTCTTGTTCAATGGGACCAGCGGTCTTGCCACCAATGTGGATAACATCATCTGCGTAGCTGAGCAATTTACAACGCAGGGAAGCGTTGAAATCTTCCAAACACTGGGCTAGCAGCCAATCATGGGACTGTGTGGATACCTCTGGGGCAGTACTGTAAAGGTGTACTGCTGACCCGAGCACAAGCGTGCATATTGCTTCTGTTGTTCATTAGCAGCTGGAATGCCAAGGAAAGCCTTTGATGGATCCCACGCAGCATACCACGGCTTCAGATACAGCTTGCTGGAGGAGAGTGATAATATTGGGCAATACAGCTCTGAGTGTGAGGCAGCCTTGTTTAGCAGTCATTAACCAGCTGTCATTCTCTAGGAGCTGTCGGGCATTTTCACTGACCGGATGAGGCCACTGAGACGGGGAATGGGCTTTCTGAATAACTGCAGCCTCTAATAGCTGTAATCATCTGGGTGATCTCTATGTAGCCTCTGGGCAGCCACTGTTTGGATGCAACCTGTTTTGAGGGGGGCTCCAAATTAGCAGGCACTGTAACCACTTTCCCACAGTGATAGTATGAACCCCAAAAGAATGTTTGCCCCCTGTTGTCATGAACGTTTTGCCTGCCAATAAGTCATTCCCAGTCATATATTGATGTACTTCAGCTACCCGCACTTTGGCCATAAAAGGCAAGTAGGAACCAAATTGTAATAGCAAAGAGATCTACAAGCAGGTTCTTCTACACCCTCCCCAAGAGATTAATTTTAATTGGTTTATTTTTCAGCTATAGGGATGGGTCCCTGTGAATTACAGTGACCTCAGGCCTGTAACCATTAGAGCAATCACCTGCTGATGGTTATGACTGCTCCAGTGTACTGTCAGCGGAAGACAAGGTTTGTTTCTTCCCTATGAGACCCCAGCCACCCACTGCACCTTTGGGAGGAAGATCCAAATCTAGCCAATCGATATTGGTTTTGTATGTGAGCCACCAGACTGGGGTAATTAGTTCGTCCTGGTGTACTCTCCCTTTCCTCACTGAATGGGGGAGCAGAGAGTGTAATCAGTCTATCCACTGTCCTTATTTTTTTTTTGTGGTATGTTTTTTCCTTTCACTTGTTTATATTTTTCGTGTAAATAGAGGGTGGTTTCCTATCAGTTTTGTCTTTTAGAATTTGGGACTGGAGTAAAACTAAAAACGTCTTGTCTTGGGTAACTTTTTTTCCTGTTGCAGAGGATATAGCCGCAGAGTGTACACAATATATCATAGAATCGTTTAGGTTGGAAAAGACCTTTAAGATCATCAAGTCTACCCATTAACCTGGCACTGCCAAGTCCACCCATAAACCATGTCCCTAAGCACCACATCTACACAGCTTTTAAATACATCCAGGGATGGTGACTCAAAACACTTCCCTGGGCAGCCTGTTTAAGTGCTTGTCAACCCTTTTGGTGAAGAAATTGTTCCTTATATCCAATCTAAACATCCCCTGGTGCAACTTAAGGCCATTGCCTCTTGTCCTATCACTTGTTACTTGGAAGAAGAGACCAACACCCACCTCGCTACAACCTCCTTTCAGGTAGTTGTAGAGGGCAATAAGGTCTCCCCTCAGCCTCCTCTTCTCCAGGCTAAACAACCCCAGGTCCCTCAGCCGCTCCTCATAAGACTTGTTCTCTAGACTTTTCACCAGCTTTGTGTGAAGCTTCCTTCTCTGGACATGCTCCAGCACCTCAATGTCTTTCTTGTAGTGAGGAGGTGCGGCCTCACCAGTGCCAAGTACAGGGGGACAATCACTTCCCTGGTCCTGCTGGCCACAGTATTTCTGATACAAGCCAGGATGCTGTTGGCCTTCTTGGCCACCTGGGCACACTGCTGGCTCATACTCAGGCGGCTGTTGACCAACACCCCCAGGTCCTTTTCTGCCGGGCAGCTTTCCAGCCACTCTTCTCCAAGCCTGTAGCGTTGCATGGGGTTGTTGTGGCCCAAGTGCAGGACCCGGCACTTAGCCTTGTTGAATCTCATACAATTGGCCTTGGTCTGTTGATCCAGCCTGTCCAGATCCCTCTGTAGAGCCTTCCTACCCTCAAGCAGATCAACGCTATCACCCAACTCGGTGTCATCTGCAAACTGACTTGAGGCTGCAGTCGATCCCCTTGTCCAGATCATTGACAAAGATATTAAACAGAACTGGCCCCAGTACTGAGCCCTGGGGAACACCACTCGTGACTGACCACCAACTGGATTTAACTCCATTCACCACCACCCTTTGGGCCAGGCCACGCAGCCAGTTTTTAACCCAGCAGAGAGTACGCCCATCCAAGCTATGAGCAGCCAGTTTCTCCAGGAGAATGCTGTGGGAAATGGTGTCAAAGGCTTTACTAAAGTTTAGGTGGACAACATTCACAGCCTTTCCCTCGCCCACTAAGTGAGTCACCTCGTCATAGAAGGAGACCAGGTTAGTCAAGCAGGACCTGCCTTTCATAAACCCATGCTGACTGGACCTGATCATCTAGTTGTCCTGTACCTACCGTGTGATGGCACTCAAGGTGATCTGCTCCATAACCTTCCCCAGCACCATGGTCCGACTGACAGGCCTGTTCCCTGGATCCTCCTTCCAGCCCTTCTTGTAGATAGGTGTCACATTTGCCAGCCTCCGGTCAACTGGGACCTCCCTGGTTAGCCAGGACTGCTGATAAAGGATTGAAAGTGGCTTGGTGAGCACTTCTGCCCGCTCCCTCAGTACCCTGGGTGGATCCTATCCAGCCCCGTAGACTAGTGTGTGTCCAAGTGGTGTAGCAGGTCACTAACCATTTCCCCTTGGACTATGGGGGCTTCATTCTGCTCCCTGTCCCTGTCTTCCAGCTCAGGGAGCTGGGTACCCCGAGAACAACTGGTTTGACTGTTAAAGACTAAGGCAAAGAAGACATTAAGTACCTCAGCCTTTTCCTCAGCCTCTGTCACTGTTTCTCCCCGCATCCAATAGAAGATGGAGATTCTCCTTAGCCCTCCTTTTGTTGTTAATGTATTTATAGAAACATTTTTTATTGTCTTTTACAGCAGTAGCCAGACTAAGTTCTAGTTGGGCTTTGGGCATTCTGATTTTCCCCCTGTATAACCTCACAATCTCTTGAGTTGCCTTCCCCTTCTTCCAAAGGTCATAAACTCTCTTTTTTATTCCTGAGTTCCAGCCAAAGCTCTCTGTTCAGCCAGGCCGGTCTTCTTCATCGCCGGCTTGTCTTTCGGCACATGGGAACGGCCCGCTCCTGTGCCTGTAAGATTTCCTTCTTGAGGAATGTCCAGCCTTCCTGGACTCCTTTGCCCCTCAGGACTGCCTCCCAAGGGACTCTGTCAGCCAGCCTCCCAAACAGGCCAAAGTCTGCCCTCTGGAAGTCCAGGGTAGCAGTTCTGCTAACCCCGCTCCTTACTTCTCCGAGAATTGAAAACTCTATCATTTTATGATCACTTGCTCGACGGCCTTCAGGTGTCACATCGTCCACAAGTCCTTCTCTGTTCCCAAACAACAGGCCCAGCAGGGTGCCTTCCCTAGTTGGCTCACTCACCAGCTGTGTCAGGAAGTTACCTTCCACATGCTCCAGGAACCTCCTGGACTGTTTCTGCTCTGCTGTATTGTATTTCCAGCAGACATCAGGTAGGTTGAAGTCCCCCACAAGAACAACAGCTGGTGATTGTTAGACTTCTCCCAGCTGCTTATAGGATATTTCACCTGCCTCTTCATCCTGGTTGGGTGGTCTATAACAGACTCTCGCCATGATATCTGCCTTCTTGGCCTTCCCCCTGATTCTTACCCATAAACAACCCTATCGTCACCATCGTTAAGCTCTAGACAATAAAAACACTCCCTAACATACAGGGCTACCCCACTGCCTCTTCTTCCTTGCCTATGCGTTCTGAAGAGTTTATACCCATCCATTGCAGCACTCTGGTTGTGCGAGTCATCCCACTATATTTCTGTGATGGCAACTATGTCATAGTTTTCCAGCTGCACAATGGCTTCCAGCTCCTCCTGTTTGTTGCCCGTGCTGCATGCATTGGTGTAGGTGTACTTCCGTTGGGCTATTGATCCTGCCACCTTTTTTTGGGGAGAAGCCCTAATTCCTATGTGACTGTTCTCAGGTGTTACCGTGGTTTCTAACACATCCATAACCCTTGCATCTTTGCTGCTGCATGGATCTCCATGCCCTACCTCCTCCACTGAGACGGCAGACTGAAGGACCTCACAAGCACACCATCCCTCAAACATTAGCGTGCTGCCCCCAGGGTTATCCAGTGAGCCCTGCTAACTTGTGTGCAAAGATCCTTCCCCTGACAGGCAGGAGGGTTGTCTCTTTCATGATACCCACCAGCATGCAGCACAGGCTGGCATAGGGCACTCCAGCAGATTCCCTTGCAGCAGCTGCCCATGCTAACATACGGGCTTCCCAAGCCTCAAGTACAAGGCCTGATAGAGCAGATGTGGCTTGCCCAAGATCACTGACTCCTCAAACGCAGTGTCTTCCACAGGGTTACCAATACATCTCATGGTTTGTTGAATTTGAAATGATTGGGCCAGAGTTTAAAGAGGAGATAGTGAACAGAACATTTCAGAGCAGGCTTCTTTTTAGTATAAAAAAAAGAGGTCTTTTTCAGGCTCATAGTCATTATCACTTTTGAAAGCAGAAATGCACATAATGATTATTTATAGGTTGATGTTGTATGGTGAAGAAGCTGATGAAGCTGAGACTATGTCTGACCTGAAACAAAATCCGTAATGAACAGATATGATGAAAAAGAGCATGTCACAGTGAAACTTTCTCACCTTTCTTTCTGAAAAGAGTTGATCAAACAAAAGGACATTGTAATTGTCTGCCTCGGTTTTGGACCATATTCTGCCTCTATGCTGAAAAGTTTGATACCAGCTTTTTTTCCCCCATGGGATATAGAATGCTCATTGCTTCTTTTTAACTGCTTTTATCTAATGTGATCCGTTTCATCTTCAAAAGAAATTGAATTGAACAAAATGAATAGCTACCAAATCTTCTGTTTTGCTTGTCGGGGAAAAAAATTATTCAGAGCTGCATTTAGAGACCCATTACTATTTTTATGTGGTCTTCAAAAGACATCTCTGATTTGGAGGTTGGTCTTCTAACAGTAGTCTCAGTGTCATGTGATACTTAGCCTTTTTTTCCTAACGATGTGTGAGGATAATACAGATAGATAATGCAATACTACATTATCTATATAATTATATTAATTCATGTACTGTTGTTGCATTCATGATGTATATCAGTGGAAATTGGGATATGTGTAGTGAATTGATGATAATTCAGTTCTTCGCTTGACTTAGTTGGGTTTTGAATCTAATCAGACTGGAAGCAAAATTGCATACTTAGTCTTTTTTTTTTTTTTTTAAATAGACATCAAAGCTAGCGATGTGTTAAGGAATCAGGAATGGGTTTTTGCTGCTTGCAAAAGCCAGATCAGCTTGTTGGATATACTTCTGCCATTGTGATAACCTTGTGGGCTTGTTTGTGTGTTGTAGTAATGATTCTTTTTGATACTGTGTTGCTTCTTTGCCCTCCTTTTGCCTGTTGGTAAATGTATTCCATAGTTAGCTAATGTAGCAAGGAAGTTGTCTGCTCATTTGATTACTTGTGACTATTTGTTGCAGTAGCTGCTGGTTCAGAAACAAATTGCAAGCATGATTTTGATTGATTAGAATCAATCTATGTTGGAAAACTTTTTTGAAGTGATGTAGCTTTCTTCAGATGTCTGTGCTTGGTCTCAGACCGCTGCTTGATCATGGGAGAGGATTTTTGATCTGTGGAAATGTTTGGTTCTTTGATTTTCCCAAGGCTATACTCTGGCTTGTACTGAGGTTTGTCTTTATCCTGTTCTTGCTGCTTGGGAGTAAATAATTAGCTTCTAGCACCAGTTCTCTCGCTTTTTAGATAATAAAGTAGTAGGAAACTTGCTGGTATTTTCACTGGATTCATTCTGCGAATGTTTTACTCTTACCATATTGTGTTTTACAGACTTGAGCTTTAGGAAGATGCCTAAAACATTAACTTCTATTTGTTCCTTTTCCGTAAGAGTCTAAATGTAAATAAATATTCCTATGTAACTAATCTTTGGCTTTACTGGAAATATCCTCATACTTTAAAAGCGGATTTCTTTGCACTGCTATTGAAATAAAGCTTGTATGCTGTGCAATGCTTAGAGATGAGCCCATAACTGTAGAGTTAGAGTGCACTGTAGTAAGGAGGTTTGGTGGCGTATTTTGAGCAGGTGTGTCACCAACATTGTGTGAACTTTTTTTAAGCTAACATGGGATTTAAATGATTGTCAGGGCTTTAAAAGCATGTCCCATGAGAACTGTGTCACTCAGTCTATAAGTTCTGTTTAAAATGTATTTTAATACAGTAATTAAACTAAATATTTGTCTAGAATGTGGATTTCTTTTGTTTGCTACTTTTTTCTTTTTTCAGGGTAGTTGCCATTGCTAGCTAGTTTTGTTGTTGTCGTCATCCTGTGTTGTCCCACCCCTGTTACGCCTCCCAGTTTAATTTATTTTTGAAATGGCCTTGGTCTAGATCCAGAAACTAGGTAGGACTAGATCCTAGTGACTAGATAGTCACTAGATCTAGTGACTAGGTAGGAAATGAATCTAACAGACGTAGTATAACTCTGTCTCTTTAGGGAAGTCAGTTTTCATTACAAGTGCTTCCTTTATTGTCATCTCTAATATTTGAATTGTGTAAAATTAAAATTGGAAAAATACATAACTAGTGTAAGAACAGTGACACTGGTGTTATACCTCAAAGATAACGTGAAATAAAGCTTCAGCATAGTGTAGCAATATTAAGCAAGTGCTCTCAAGTCAGCAGTGGTGGTTAGACACCTTAGAAAATTGGCACCGGGGCTTTCACAGTTGCCACATCACACTCCCCATGGAGAACTGGAAATATTGGTTTTGCATGAGGAAAGTACCTCTAGGTGAGGTAAGCAGTGTTCTATAGTATCTAGTGTTAGAACCTAACAATGTGAACAAAAAGCAGCTGGCCTTGGGGAAGCATATTCCACTGATTTTATTAGTTTTGGGAGACCTACCTCCTGGTGCTTCATAGCATAACACCTTTGCTTTTTTCAGGATCCTGTATGACAGTAAGGAGTAAAAGAATAAGGTGGTGTCAAGAAGGTTTTAAAATGAGTTCACACTGGAAAATAAGCTTTAACCAAAAAAATTGACCAAAAAAAGCTTCAGAAACTGCAAAATAAGTATTTTTCTTAGGACTACAGAAGCAACATCAAAATGTTGAAGATGGCTTGTATAAAATATTGCACATACAGTATTTTCCTAATGTCAAGCTGAAGTGTTTTTTGAAAATGACTTGCAAACAAAAAGGATTAATGATTTAATTAGTCTCAAACCCAACTCTCTCTATTTGCATGTTTCCTGTCATCTTCAGGCAATTTGCAGGTTTTTGCTGCTATAAATAGTGTTCTCATTATTTAGTTACTCTGTTTGACCTCTTTTATTCAGATTCTGTTCTGACTGTCCATTTAGTGGACACATTTGTACTAAATACATTTGCAAAATAGACTATAAATGATTACCTTGTTATACTTAAGTGCTTTTTGAAGAATTTGTATTCACTGTGAAATACAATGTGAAAGTTTCTCAAGGTTCATGTTTCTTGGCAAGTTGGCAGTTTCAGCTGTAAGATACCGTCTGTAGTTGCCAAGGTTTGTTGAATATCTTGATGGTCAAATTTGTGTGCCAGAAAAAGAGGTAACCATGGATTAAAGCCACCTTTGTCATTGAAATTCTTCATACTGCCAAGATTTTCTGGAAGCAAATTAATGGACCCTTCTGGCTGTGGGCAGAGCTGCCTGCCACCCCTGCCTGTTATTTCCTGTCCCCATGGCTCCAGATCCCCATTTTCCCTGTTGGCTCTTACCCAGGCTGACTTTTTCTCTATCTTGTTCTCTCTTGTGTAGCCGGTCTCAATTTTTCATTTCTTCAACCAATCAACTTTCAATGTAGAAAGTATTTTCCTCCAAGTTGTTCCCATTAATTTCTTTCTCCCTTGCTCTAGTCAGGCAGTCTCTGATTTGAAATGTGGGCATTTCTCTTCTGTTATAATGGTAAGGAAGGGGGGAAATTAAGGGAAAGATAACTTTCCTTCTTTTAGTTCAGATAACTGGATTTGTAACCTGACATTGTCTTGTCAAAACCTTTCATGTCAGGGTGGTGGTGGGGGAAGTGCTATTTTGACAATACTGCCCACAAGTATGAGAATGTTAGAGCTGTTATGGTTGCTACTTGTAATCTTCTTGGTTTGTTTTATTTTTTTCCCACCAATCCCATTTAGAACAATTGCTTATCAACAAATACTATTACTGGAGGATAATCTCATGTGTTTGCCACATTTCTGAGAGCTTTTTCTTTTCCTCTTTTTTTTTCTTTCATTTTTGGAGACTTTTATAAATAACTCTCATAGCTTCATAGTTATGTCTTCGAACTATTCATTCAAAACAGTTGTTTACCTATAATTCACTTTTCTAAATTGGGCTGTTTTTCTGTAGTTTTTGTGGTTTCATATTTCTATTCTGTTTATAGTTCATGAGTTTTGTGACCTCTTTTGAACTTGATTTACTTCTGTCATGTGGTATTTTCATTTAATACACAGTACTTTTTTCCTTGAGCAAATGAGTTAAAGAAATCAATATGGAGTTACTGCTTTATTGAAATTTAGAAGGCCACTGTTGGAAACTTCTTTATTCAGACTGACCTGAACTTCTGAATTTTTGTTCTTATTAGATGCTTTCAGGAGCAAATATTTCCAAAGAATGGAATATGTTTTCTAGTACTATGTAAGATTTATTGTGTTGGTCAGCGCTAAGAAGCTGTATGTTCACAACAGGGCTCTGTCTCCATGTAGTTACTGTGGTTTTCAGTAAGCACTAAAACTAAGACTTTTCTTTGGGTGATGTTCAAATCATGAAGATCCCCATCTGTGTCTTACTACATCTTCTTTCATCCCTGTCAAGACAACCTGACCTACATAGAACCGCAGTAGTTTGCTTAGGAAAAGTTTTTGAGTTACAGTGTATGCATGTATATATTAATTGAATATATAATCTGTTTTCAATTATAATAGCATATATTCAGTTATTAGTGATGAATTGACACTTAGATCGTGTTCTTGAAATTGATCTTTGAGGTAAGATCTTTGTCAAGCATTAACAATATCTGGTTATTAGTTTTATATGAAGTTGGGAAGTGTTGGGTTTTTGTTTATTTCTTAATGAATGGATAGTAGTTGTCAAAGGCAGAAATTATCACTTGCTGATGTTCTGTGCTGCAAGCTGAAATTTCATGTGGGGCTAGATTGGCATAGTTGCATCTAAAACTGACTTGCTTTGTTTCACAGCTGCATTATGACTTTAGTGAAATCAAAGTGTAAACAGTTCTGTCAATCATTTACTGTGAGTATGGCCTGTTTCTTTTAAAATCTTGATGGAGTATGATGTTAGTTGACCTTGGCTGGCTGCCAGACCCCCACCCAGCTGCTTTCTCACTCTCCCTCCTCAACAGGATGGGGAGAGAAAATAAGATGGAACAGCTTATGGGTCAAGATAAGGACAGGGAGATAACTCGCTGATTACTGTAATGGGCAAAGAGACTCAACTTGGGGAAGGTTAATTTAATTTATTGCCAGTTAAAAATAGAGTAGGATGGGCTCTCCATGGGCTGCAGCTTCCTTCAGGGCATCCCCGCTTGCTCTGGCGTGGGGTCCTCCATAGGCTGCAGTGCGGATATCTGCCCCGAGGTGGGGCTGTTCAGGGGCTGCCCGGGAATCTCTGCTCCAGTGCCTGGAGCACATCCTTTCCTTCACTGGCCTTGGTGTCTGCAGGGCTGTTCCTCACACTTTTTTCCCTCACTCCTTCCTCTCACACTCTGCTGTGCATGTTTTTTGCCTTTCTTAAATACTCTTTCCCAGAGACGCCGCCATCTTGGCTAAGGGGCTCAGCTGTGCCCTGTGCTGGGTCCGGTGGAACTGGCTGTGTCCAGCACGGGGCAGCCCCAGCCTCTCCTCACAGAGGCCGCCCCTGCAGCCACCCCACTGCTAGCACCTGGGCACGTAAACTCAGTAAGACTATCAATGAAAATTCCAAACTTGATGTTAAAAATAATATGGATAATCCATTTTGGGGACACTTGGTGTGCGATCTCCAAGGATGGAGGCTGCACAACCTCACTGGGCAACTTGTGCCAGTGCCTGGTCACCCTCACAGGTGATTCATAGAATCATAGAATGCTTTGGGTTGGAAGGAACCTTTAGATGTCATCTAGTCCAACCCCCCTGCAGTGAGTAGGGACATCATCAACTAGATCAGGTTGCTCAGAGCCCCGTCCAACCTGACCTTGAATGTTTCTAGGGATGGGGCCTCCACTACCTCTCGGGGCAACCTGTTCCAGTGCTTCACCACCCTCATTGTAAAAGATTTCTTCCTTATATCTAGCCTAAATCTACCCTCCTTTAGTTTAAAACCATTACCCCTTGTCCTGTCACAACAGGCCTTACTAAAAAGCCTGTTCCCATCTTTCCTATAGGCCCCCTTTAAGTACTGAAAGGCCGCAATAAGGTCTCCCCGCAGCCTTCTCTTCTTCAGGCTGAACAGCCCCAACTCTCTCAGCCTGTCCTCATAGGAGAGGTGCTCCAGCCCTCGGATCACTTTTGTGGCCCTCTTCTGTGGACCCGCTCCAACAGTTCCATGTCCTTCTTGTGCTGAGGGCTCCAGAGCTGGATGCAGTACTCCAGGTGAGGTCTCACCANGAAGCCATGCTGGCTGTCTCGAATCCCCTCCCTGTCCTCCATGTGCTTTAGCATAGCTTCTAGAAGGATCTATTCCATGATCATTTCCATGATTCCTTCAGTCCTTGATCACCTCTCCCAGTTGCCATGATTGATCAGAGATTATCAAGAGTGGCCTTGCAATATCATGAGCCAGCTCCCTCAGCACTCATTGGTGTATCCCATCAGGGCCTGTGGAATTAAGTATGTCCAGTTGGCTTAATTATTCCCTGATGTGACGAGGGTGTGTCTTCCTTGCTCCAGACTTTCTCCCTGGTGTACTTGCCAGGGATGTGGTAATGTGGTGATAGTTAGTATGACATTTCCTCTCATTTTCTAACATAAAAAGAGGCCAAGGAATTGCTTCAAGTAAGGTTAATTATTTGCTTTACATCCACATAGAGGCCTTTTACTCAGTAATTCAGTGGGTTGTGTTTATTTCAATCGTCGTCATTGCTGCTATTAGCAGTATCAGCTCCTGCTCTGGGTCAGCTTTTGCCTAGTATGTGAGAGAGTACAGCTGCAGTCAGCTGTCTGCTTAGGACCAGTCTTTTCTGTGTGTCAATCTAGTGTTGATCTACAAGAGAAGAATCTGCTTTTAATGAAAATGTGATACTTAGGCCAAGGCACATGTACTAGGCAGGTGGATGGGCAGTTACTTCAACCCCTGCAGCTCTTGTTGGCTGCATTTTTACGCAGATAACTGAGTTGCTCCTTGCAGGCTCTTCGATTTCAAACATGAGCTTTGTTTGTGTGTGTTCAAAGAATGTCCTCTGAGCCCGATTAGAACAAATATTATTACAGTCAGGATTTTTGTCTTTGATTTAACATAGCTTCCTGAAAAGGTATTGTAGCACAGACTTTGTAAAGGAGCAAACTAGTTATTATCTTAAAAGCTATTCTGGTACCTTGCATATCTGAATCCTCTAAGGTCATTTCCCTTACTATGCATGAGCTGTTAGGTGGTTTTTGTTTTTTCCTTGCTGTTAATCTTTGAGGTGTCTGTAACAGATCTTAAATATACACAGTTATAACTTTAAATGAACTACACCCTAGTTATTTCCTTCTTTCAAGGAAGGATTAGGGAAAATCAGATTGTTTCAGCTTAATTGCACAGTATCAGATAGGATTAGGCCTGGTATATCCAATTTTGTGACTCTCAATAACGCATTTGCAAGCCACAACTTTGTTTTAGAAGTGAAGCCTGTCATGTATCCACATTTAGAAAAATAACTTATTGATTAGTAGTATAATGAAACGTCAACTGTTCTGTCAAATACAAAGCAATCATGCTGTGCTGTGGATATGAAGAACGGTACACCTAGTAGGAGCATACTGTGATGATACTTTGACATGCATTTTTCGTTTATATCAAATTCTAACTCAGTTTCTCTTCTGTAAGTTCTTGTGAGCTGTGTCAAACTGTGCTTTCTTTCTCTTGATGTTGCTAAAATTTTAATACATATGTCTCTCTAGTATTTCATGAGGTTCATTTTGTAGACCAAGCAGCTGCATAGGAGGTACCCTGTGGTTTTGGGCCTCCCTTAAGTGCTGTGTTGACACAGCAGCATCAGCTCTCACATATAAATGCTGAAACTTTCTGGGGTGAGATATTTGGGTGTTGGCGTGGTGCATGCTGCTTGAAGGAATGTCTCAACCATCCTCCTCCTTTTCATCATTGGGAGCTAAGGAGAGCATGTTCTGTGAAGTTCTGTCTCTGCTCAGGCATTAGAGGAGGTGTTCATCAGTGCTACCTAACAGTACTACTCTTACCAAAATATGATTTACTTGATTAGATCTGCTAGCTCATGTTGTATGTTTAGTTAGCTCATTGTTTTGCTTTCCAAGCAGTCTGTGGTTCCTAATAATCTTTAGGAGCGGTAGAGTGTCGTGGTTTAGCCCCACTCGGCAACTAAGCAC
>VYZW01026692.1:3637-13906 GCA_013401315.1 Balaeniceps rex
AGAGGTCTTTAAGAACACAGAATAGACTGGAGAAAGTACATGGAGAACAATTATTTCCTGATCCTTATATTATGAGAATTAATGGAAATTAAATGAAATTATGAGGTAGCAGGTTTAAAACAAGCAAAAGGAGGTACATTTCCATGGCACATATTATTAAACTTTGGAATTAATTCCTATCAGTTGTAATAAATGCCAACATTTTACACAGTTCAAAAAGTAATTGGACAAATTCATGAAAGTGAAACTCAAAAAAGGATATTCAGTACAAAGTTGTAACCACCAGTTCAGAAATTTAACTCCAAATGTTGTGTTCTTTCTTACACCTTTCCTTAGACATCTGTATGGGTCCCAGTTCTGGCTGGTTTCTGATTTTATGCAGCATGGCTGTTTCTACTTTGTTGTTCTCCCATGTTGATTGATAATCAGAAACTGTTTCTTTCTTACGTATTACATGAAGATAATGAGAAGATGAAAGCAATAAAAAACAGAAAAGAAAAAACGTTGGGTAGTGCAAAAAAATTAAGACCAGTACATCAACTTGACTTATAAATACTTTCTGAAATGACCACTCTGACAATTCATTCTGAGTTAGCATAGCTTCTAAAGAGCTGAAAACAAACAACGCAATCCCTTCAATATTTCAAAGTGGTCTCTCTAAAGTAGGATACTCTAAAAAATATATTTCATCCCATATCTATTTTTGCCCTCTGTAGATTTCTTGTCATGTTCAGGAGCTTCGTGGGCAATGTTCAAATAGTTATTGAAGTTCTTTTGATTTTGGTGCTCCATTTTTTTTATCCCTCTTTTTCAATATTACCTTTACAATTGCCAAATAATTTTTCAATCAATATTTAAGTACAGATTCCACATAGCTCTAGGAAACAATAGATTAAGAATATTCGCATCTAGCAGGGAAACACAATAGACTATTTGTCTAGATACACTGAATTTATGATATCCTCAGCACTGATTTTTAGGCTTGTTTTTTTCTTTCTAATAACACTTCTTTACCTCTAAAAACTAATCAAGGCTTTGTAAGAGTCTCAACTAGGTCTCCTGAAGCAGAGCTCAAGTCATATCAATGTCTCTACCTGCATCTGATTTAAGAAAATGCAGCTTCAGTTCATAGCTCATTCCTTTTACACCTGTCTGCATCAGATTTCACTTGTACCTGGATATGACATTGGCTGAAATAACATCCTCTCTTCAGCTCACTTCTTGTTACTTAATGTCAAATACTATTATTACAGAAGTACCAGCTGGAGGCTGGGGAAGGGTTGAAGTGGTTTCCAAATGAAGATTTCAAATCACAGTAGAGACATACACTTTTTTCATGCTTAGTGTGTTTTGATGTAAAAACCAGGCATTATGGGCAGTTAAGTCTACCTACTCAGGACAAGAGTTAATTAATTTAATTCTCTATTTCATGGGGTTCATGTAGTGGAAATTTCCTAAGCATTTTGAGATGTGTGGGTAAAAGAAATAAAACTCATACTGTCTAACAAGACAGATTCCACCCTTCCTTTGGCAATTTTGATGTCTTATCTGGAATTTATTGCACTAGAAAGAGTGATTTCTATTTTTAAGATGCATTATGCTGACACAACCATTAGTAATAGCACTATATCCTCATGTGTCCAGACATGAATGGGTAGAAATTCTCCATTTCTTTTCTATTCAGCTTCTGAATATAGGACAATACTATAATTTATTTGGTGTGTATAACCGCATGCTTTGTAACTAGTTTTCACTGAAAGATCATCAACTCTCTGTCACTTGGGATTTCAGTGTACTGTGGAATGTGCCTGACTTAGTTCATGTTTGTAAAGAGCTGTGAAATCAAAGAATGCTTTAGGTATGCTACTTTGATCAATAATATCTGTATTTGACTAGACTATTCAATTCTAATCTACAGGGGCCCTACAGCACAGGCATTCATATAAACCAGGCACTGAAATGATCTTCATGGGAAAAAATGGCATCTGTGCTAGACGTGCACTCTAGCAGAATTTTAGTACCAAGTTTAGTGACTAAACTTTAGGATGGAGTTCAGTCCACCTAATTTAGGCATTTCTTTGCCAAGGGGCATAACCTGTAGAAAATTAGTCTGTGAGGATGGCTGGATTCCAGTGCAGCAGAGCTGGTCTGAAGACATCCATACACTAGTGCTGTACTGGTCCTTTGAGCCTTTTATTTGCAATAAATGTCTTTTTTAAATTAGACCAATTAGACTCTTATTGGCTCATGAAGAGAAAATGTCACTAATTCCTAAGTACGTTTAGGAGACAGTCTAGTTACAGTCAGACTGCAAGATTACTCCTAACAGTAATCAGGCTTCTCCAGAGACCTTCATAAATTAAAGACTGTACACCTAACTCTGGATTAATAGGGAGCTCAAGTCAGGAGATAGGCACTTCTGAACAACATGTGTAACTAAGTTTAATTTCATAGAATGTTGTCAGCTAATTAAGGAGGTGTCTAATTAATTTTGTATAAGTTGTTAGGAAAACAGGTAGACTGGATTGTTGTGTAGCTATTAGACACCTAAGTCCCAGTTTATGGAAATTTTGGTTAGACTATATTTTTTTTTAGGTGTGTGTGAACTGTCCATTGCTTAAGCGTTTCATTTTAGGCACCCAAGACTAATTCTGGATATGGTTATCAGCATCTTGTGATCAGAAGAGCAAGTAGTTTTCCAAGGTTTTTGGACTCAAACATGAAATGGGTTTAAAATGCTAAGCTGGGAGCTCAGGGAGGGAAAAATTTTAGGGGTCCTGATAAGAATTCAGAAAGAGTCTGTTGTACTGATACCCCAGTACCCTCTTGTGCTCAGACTGGTGCAGCCTGAGAAATACTGGGGGTGAGTTATATAGGAACCAGAGCAAGAATTATCAGTGGCACAAACATGGGAAGGTGAGCAAGAGAGTGTTTGGTGGATCTAGAGAGTACTGCATGTCATGAAGCTAAACATTAATGTTTCAACTTCTGCTTTGTTGTGAAATGTTTTCCACTGTTGCAAAAAGACACAGACCACATGGGATTACATAAAAAGAACTGCAGCTTGTTAGACCTGTGAAGACTGCTCTACCCAGAAATGGAAAATTCCAGCTGGCATAGTGTTTCCAGTTTTGGCAAAGGTGTTTCAAGAAGGAGTTGGACCTTCTGAAAAGAATCTTGAGTAGAGCAATGAGTATGAGCAGAGGTCTAGAAAATAAAACCTGTAAGGAAAGAGTGAACAAATGGGAATTATTTAGACCAAAGAAGAAAAGCTTTGAGAGAGATAATAGTCCTCAAGTATGTGAAAGCCTGGGGTACTGAGGAAGGAAGTGTCCTCTTTTGCACATCAATGGTGAATTGCAGAAGAAGCAATGAGCTTAATTTGCAGTAAGAGAGGCTGAGATTAAATTTTAGGAGAAACTTTTAACAACAGCAATATTGAAGCACTGGAACAGTAAGGAAAGTGAAATGTTTCCAATACTGGAGGTCTTTGAGAAGAGATTAGAGAAACATCTGGTGAGAATGATATAAATGTAGCCAGTCCTGCCTAGAGGTCAAGTTCAATTCAACCACCTTTTGGGGCCATTGCTTCTATTATCCGTAAATAAATTGAATTTGACCATGTAATTCCTTTTTTTTTTTTTTTTTTTTTTTTTGTTGACGTAAAGCTATAGGCCCCATTGCTTTTAACTACATGCATTGAATGGCTGGTTTGGGCAGTCTGTTTCAAAGATTTTTAAAAGAGTTGAGAAGGCCTAATAGAAAAGAAATGGTTATTAACTCTGTGTGTGTAAGTGTCTAAAAAAAGAATGATATGAGGAGATACAGAGTGGGATGTACATAAGACTGAGTTATATAGTTAATAAAGAAGTATGCTGACAGCCTAACCACCTTCAGCAGACAAAATGCTGTCTTTCGTCACCAGTGTGTCCTGCACAGGCCATTGCAGTTTTCATATTTTTTCAATACCTCACCCAGCAGGTTTCCGCTTACCTGTCTTAATTATTGTTATATATAATATTATATATATATATATTTGATTACATTTTTGAACACCAAACCAACGCAGAAGATATCTGTGGAGGATGGTTACCTCACCTGAACAATTTTTTCTTAAGTTTCAGCCAACAGTAGCCATATTCAAGAATGTGATAAGGAATAAAACATTGCTCTAGGTTAAAACCTTCACACAGAATTTTCTTCGAGAATCCCTAGTTTGAAATTGGACTTTGGCAGCAGGAGAGTGGGGAAAGGAGTCTTCATCAGGTTACTTTTTTGCCTGTTCTGTTAATATCCAGCAAAGTCTGATCCAGCTATAATTCTCTGAAGAATAATTTTGCACACATGATCAGTGAAGATTGCTAAAAATTGGTAGCTAGGTTCTCCATATAGTCCTGTGTCTTGTTCTTCTTCCTACATCTCTAAGGACTTTTTCCGTAATTGTCACTCTGGGCTGCTACAGACCATGTATAGGTGGGTACCTAAAATGAGTGGGTACTGAATGGTCTCAGGGATTCCCCCAGGACTTGTGAAAGAAGAATCTGTCTGACAAAAATTTGGATAGACTAATATAAAGTCAGACAGCCTCATCAAGCCTCAGACAAGCCTCATCAGACAGCCTCATCAGCATTCTCCTGGAGAAACTAGCTGCCTATGGCCTGGACAGACATACTCTGTGCTGGGTTAAAAACTGGCTGGGTGGCCAGGCCCAAAGGGTGGTGGTGAATGGAATTAAATCCAGTTGGGGGCCGGTCAAGAGCGGTGCTCCCCAGGGCTCAGTGTTGGGGCCAGTTTTGTTTAACATCTTTATCAATGATCTGGATGAGGGGATTGAGTGTACCCTCAGCAAGTTTGCAGATGACACCAAGTTGGGCAGGAGTGTTGATCTGCTTGAGGGTAGGAAGGCTCTGCAGAGGGACCTGGACAGGCTGCACCAATGGGCTGTGACCAATTGTATGAGGTTCAACAAAGCCAAGTGCTGGGTCCTGCACTTGGGTCACAACAACCCCATGCAACGCTACAGGCTTGGGGATGAGTGGCTGGAAAGCTGCTTGGCGGCGAGGGATCTGAGGGTGTTGGTCAACAGCCAACTGAATATGAGCCAGCAGTGCGCGCAGGTGGCCAAGGCAGCCAACGGCATCCTGGCTTGTATCAGAAATAGTGTGGCCAGCAGGACCAGGGGAAGTCATCCTTCCCCTGTACTCGGCACTGGTGAGGCCGCACCTCGAGTACTGTGTTCAGTTTTGGGCCCTTCAGTACAAGAAGGATATTGAGTTGCTGGAGTGTGTCCAGAGAAGGGCAATGAAGCTGGTGAAGGGTCTGGAGCACAAGTCTTGTGAGGAGCAGCTGAGGGACCTGGGATTGTTTAGCCTGGAGAAAAGGAGGCTGAGGAGAGATCTTATTGCCCTCTACGACTACCTGAAAGGAGGTTGTAGCAAGGTGGGTGTTGGTCTCTTCTCCCAAGTAGCAAGTGATAAGACAAGAGGAAATGGCCTCAAGTTGCTCCAGGGGAGGTTTAGATTAGATATTAGGAAAAGCTTCTTCACGGAGAGGGTTGTCAAATATTGGAACAGGCTGCCCAGGGAAGTGGTCGAGTGACCATCCCTGGAGGTATTTAAAAGACGGGTAGATGAGGTGCTTAGGGACGTGGTTTAGTAGTGGACAGGTATGGTTGGACTTGATGATCTTAAAGGTCTTTTCCAACCAAATGATTCTGTGATTCTGTGATTCTGTGATCAAAGTGTATGTGTTGAAGGAAGTGGTCTTATTCCAGGAAAATTGGAATAGGAATATAGGGACTGATGGTTAATTTTGGGGAGAGAAATATGTATGGAATACGTATTTGTTAGCCATCTTGAAAGAAGACTAGGAATTGAGATTTGAGGAGACCTGAGATTCCGTAGAATTGCTTGTCTTCTCTTGCTGCATTTTGGTCATTTCCTGCTGGTTTTACAATGGGCACATGTTGATCAACTGTTCAGGATATTTTACCATCTGTCTGAAATGTCCTTGGAGGAATCGTGTAAAGGACAACTCTGTAAACATATCTTCTTGCCTCAGAAATTCCTCCTTCTGTAATGGGACCCAGCAAAGAGCTCTCTGTACAGTTAATCATTTCATCCCTGCCAGAGAAGTAGAGAATTCTGGTGGCTGTCAAAATGGATATAGAAAAGAGGCCAAAAAGTTCATCTTACATTTGTGGAAAAGAATTTTGACTATTAAAATATTTTTGTTTCTATCATTTCAGACAATACATTACCCTCAACGCTCAACATATATAGGCTTTAAAATAAACCGAAGGAGAAGGAAGAGAAAATCTAACTTAAAGCACAACAGTTTGGATCTCTCCTTGTTTTTTTCTCTAAGACCTCCGGACTTGGCTGAATTTTCCATTTTTTATTTTGCTTAACAATATAACTGACAACAGTACAACATGAAGTACAGAGTAAATATTCTCTCTGTTCAGTGGTCAGAGATTTTCCACTGCATCCATCTTTTACAACTATAGCAACATCTCTGAAGAGTATGCATCAGCCCATATTCCAACAATCTATAAAGGGTTTTTTTTTGTATTGAGACATACTAAGCACAAACCACTACATCACAAACAGGTTTTCTTCAAAGAAACTCTACTTAGATTAGTTTTACTGTTTGAAGTGAGCTTTGGTAATGTAGGGCATGGAATTTATAGTTCTATTAGAGAAAACTCTTTTTGACGGAGGAATGCAGGGGAAATGGGAAATGGAATTTTAATGACTCACAGCACCTGCATGTTGTTTTGTGTACAACAGGGCTGTCACTCCTTAGTCTCATGAAGTTTGATGGTTCTGTTGAGTCTCCAGGTCTGGGAGGTATGGGAATATTTAGAAAGAAACATGTTTTGAACTGGAAAGATTCAGTTTCTAATATTTTAGAGAAAAACTTCAAAGTATTATGAAGAAAACCCCTAACATGTGAATATGCCAAGCCAAAACCCAATCAAAACAAACCCACGAAATACTCACTATTTTAAGGAAACTCTTACGTTTTTAAGCCAGTCCTTGGATTCTGACTCATTCTTTTAGGATCTTTGCTGTTATCAATGCCGAGAAGAGCAGAATTTAAACTCATAACAAATAAAATACATCAAGAACAATTTAATAGCTGAATAATGGGACCATTTTTATATTGCCTATGTTTGCCTGCAAACTCAAAGCCTGGACATTTAGATAATGCAGTCCAATCTCTTGTCTTCCATTTGGGATAGTCTTAGTTCTGTTCCCTGTTACAGATAAAATGACCTTCATTCACAACAACTTTCTTTCATACTGTTCATTATCCCCAGTCATTACAGGAGAAGGTAATCCTTGATCCTGTTTATAGAATGGTTTTCTTGTATTTATTTGCTAAATCATTGCTCTGGTTAACTCTTTTCCTCCTTACCTAATATGAAAGTAATCTTAACTTTAATCTGCGGTATACGTACTAGGAGTTCTATTGGCCCCACAGAAAGTAACATACATTAGCATAATGAAGTTGAAGCCTGTAGGACAAAAACTATGGAAATATTAATGTTTTTAAAAGTTTTAAAGGAAATTGTAAGGAGTAATTCAACTTCATACTTCTAATTTCCATAGCACTCCACTGACTTCCACCCACAAAAGATCTCTTCTAACTTTGGCATGAATATAATGACATTTCCTTTGGAGCAAATTCATAAGGTTATAACCCTCCATTTGAGGTAATGTCATTTCTAATACAACTGCTTTTAGAATGGTGTTGAAATACCCTTTAGAGAGGGCTCAACCACCAAAGTCTGAACAGCTTAAAAAATCATCATTTCCTTATTTGTCTTGCACTAATGTGGTAATCTGTCCTTTCCATTAGAAATAAAATAAAATAAAATAAAAATTTTTAGGATTAAACTTTTAAATCATAATAAAAGTCATTGCTTGTGTCATCACACAGAAATGGGTAACTGGGTCCATTCTTATATGCTTTTATGCCCAAACTGAAATATTAATGTTCTTTGTCAAGAAACCAAAAATAATTCACAGTTGCTGCATGGAAGGTGATTGATGATTTGATCCTAAAGAGATATGCCAGGTTTAGATCCAAATAGATTTGCAGCCTCACAGTTAGATGGCAAAAACCTGTTACACACATGTGACACACAACTGTGCTCCTGACCCAGAGCTGTGTCTGTCTCACCAAGAGCAGGTGCCATTAGGAAAAGCATGCAGGTAGGCAGGTGTACATTTTTCCATGTGGAATCCTAAATCAAACTTAAGTCTCTCTTCCTTGCAAAAGGTTTATAACCAGACAGAAGAAGTGCCTTTGATTTATATGAGTTTTTGTAAAAAGATATGACCTTTCTTTGGGCCAGCAGATGCGTGCAAAGTCAGACTAGTATAACTCTGCTTGCATTAATCAGCAGCGGTAGAAAATTGGGCTGTTTCCCTCTGAATGAGTACTGTGCAAATATTAGACCGCTGCTGTACTTCCACTGCAAGAGGTTTAGCACCCATTAAAGCTGTGCCTGAAGTCTAATTTACAAGCTACAAATTTATTGTATCAGATGTTACTAACATAACCAAAAAAAGAAAGAAAAATTACTATGGAAGAATAGTATGCTTGCAAAGTGCTCTGGACTCAAATGACTTCCAGCATGATAAATAATTGGGTCAATAATACAATATTTTAAAGGATCAGGACTGTGTCTCATCTAGTCAGTTGTTCCTTCCCTAACAATGTCCAGACTTCACAGTAGTTCAATGTGGCATAAAATGCTGCTCATTGAAGATCTCATTCAAATTCCTAATAGCTAGATATCTGCTTAAATCACAAACACAAGGATTATTTTGTAGTTTTAGTATAAGAAGACTCTTACATGGGCTTTGAATCAGCTCTTCAGCTTTTCCTTATCATCCCACTGACACAGATTGCTGCTTCTGCAGCAGGGCTAGCAGAAGGGATGTATGTCCATACTCTTGTAAGACTACTAAGATTGTCCTAATGCAAATCCACTTTCATTAGTGGTGCTAGCTTGTGTGCTTATTTGTGAACTAGAGTACCTGATACCCAGTCCATGCTCCATTCTGTTGACTGTGTTATACTGTTGTTATCTCCGGCAGATGCTTGAACCCTGGCTTTGAGGAGTCAATAACATCCTACAGCAAAAAGTTCTACATGCAAATTATGTATCAAGCGAAAGACAACTACTTTTTATCAGTATGCTGAGAAGGACACACAGTTTTTGAAAAATACACATGCCCCCCTCAAGACAGATCAGCATTTCTGACAGAAATTATTGCATAAATAACTACAGTTAAAATGAACTTCTGTTTATCCTTCCAGTTTCACTGTGCAGGCAGGCTTATTGCCTGAGGTCAGCAAAGTCTTGTAAATTTTTTAACATGAAGCTATGGCAGAGGGACTAGGTTCAATCTTTTTGGTTATTTACAAAATGTCTGCTTTTATAGCTGTAGAGTGAACGTGTGTAAGCTGCAGCGTTTCTCAGAATTACACACTTAAAACCTGAGTATTAACTGGTTTCAGATTTTAGTGGTCTGTATTCTATAATCAAGCAATTAATCATATGTTTGCAGCAGTGTTCAGGGATCACTTTGGAAAATATACAAGAACCTGCTGGTCATTGCCTATGTCCTACTTTGAGCAAGTGCTGGAAGAGAAGCAACTTTCTGTTACTGGTCAGAACAAAGCCTCCTCTCACCCTTCCTCACACTCTGTCTCTGTTCATAAACCTCCTCTTCTACTTTAGAGAATTTATTGGAGTCACCGTCTCTGATCATAACCAAACTCTGCTCAGTGGTTCATGCTATCCTTCCGTCTGTGAGACGCTTGTATTCCATCTACCTACAGAGTTTGCTACCTGGGCACAACAGCCTCCTGAGCTGCATCAACTAGAGCACATGTACCACTTCTGACCCTGCTGCTGGTCCTTTCCTGCTCTAATGAGCCAGCAGGAGAGACCAGACACAGTTTGTGCTGATGGCTGGTGGATCACTTGCTGACTGGCTTCCTCGTCGCAGGTGGGAGAAGCTTTGCTTACTTTAGCTCATGGAGTCGGAGAGCACCTATTTCTTGCTCCAGTGAGAGGGCCTGCAGGAGGAGAGATGTCAACAGCCTTTGCCTCTTATATCTATGAACATGCCTAAGAGGCATTACATTTTTTTCTTGTCAGAGCATTCAACAAGATTCGTTTTTATTGAAATATAGGCCAGAATTTTTTTTAATTATTTTTTTTTTAGTCTGGCATTTCAGCATATA
>VYZW01026692.1:24898-70088 GCA_013401315.1 Balaeniceps rex
GATGGCCTGTTCTCATGCTTGAGAAGCCTCCCCCCAGGATGTCAATCTACTAGGTCAATCTACACTCAGAAGCATGCATAACAAATAGCAACAGACCCGAGTTACCCAAAGCACAAAGCACAGCATTCATTGCCATTTTCATTCAGAAAGGTTTTCATTCCCTTAGTGGCCACACTGATCTCTACCTTATCCTTATCAAATTAGAAGTTCATGTCATTTCCTATAAGGTATGATACTAGGGTTCAGTTCCTTTCTGACTGACTCTGTAACCTCCTAATTATCATGTCAGTGCCTAGCAGCTAAAAAAAGTGGCAACAATGGATTTCTGCATTTTAAATTATATGGTTGTTGTAAAAAAGCAATCATCTTTCTACACACAGTGTATGGGCTGTGAATCCCATTCTCCACTGTATGTGTAGGGACTGTAAGTGGCTAATAGAGCATTGTAGACTCCAATTTTTAGTCATGCATGTCTGAGTTATACTCTACTTCTTTTTCACACTTTTATTGTTGAATACCATAGTAAGAGATAATTCCTGCTGTGCTGAGCATTCTAACTTTAAAATACAAAGTATTTGCCACAGAACAAAGAGTTTAAAATGCTTTCCGTTTTGTCAAGCTAACCCCCACTCCTTGGCTTGCAGAAAGCTGATCATGAAATAAGAACCTACACAACATTTCTTGGCTTTCTACCCTCAAGACCATGGTAACTTTACAAAAGCATTTATTTTTTCAGTTTAAAAATGCCAAAAGTGAACAAGTGTGCCACTGTGTTAAGCATGGTACAAATCCAGGGAAAAAATATGTCTTCTGTCCCAGAGAGTTTGTAATCCAAGTGTAAGAGAAGAGGGGATGTGTGCTGGCAGGTGGAATTGATGAGACACAAGCATCCTCTTACACCATTGGTTGAATCTATGAGTATCATAGCTGGGGAAGTAGTTTTGCTATTGAACTAGATTAGAAATATGGACATATTTACATGAAATCTTAACTAACAGATTTTACTTTTTGATTAACTTCAGGACAAATACCCATCTGGACTAGTTCCAACAGAGCTGGGGGACTGAGCAGACACTTAATCTTAACAGCTTTATACACTTCATAATGTCACACCAAACTGAGAGGAATTAAAGGAAGAAAGGAAAAGAGAAAAATCTAAAACCTCCAGAGTCTTTTCAGTAAATCTGTATCTCAATCAAGTAAATATTTCCTTTTTGTTGTCAGCAATTAGTATACAATAAATCCAAGAGAAGACAGGATCAATAAGTAATTGGTAAAGTAATAATCAAAAGCAAAGCTTTACAACCTTTTTCACATTTTAAGTATTTCATTCCTGTCAGTTGCTGAATCCACTGGGTTTAAGGATGTGCTTCCCACATTCCAAATACTTTAGCTGGTTTTGTAATAATGCATTTGACTCAGATTCACTGAGGAGGGAGATGAATATATTGTTCCATGATACTATGGTGCAGATGGACACAGTAAAAATTACAAGAACTCTCAATGTTGGCTTTTAAAAAGTCTGGTTTGATTTATCATTAAGTAATCAGTACACAAAAAGCAGAAATGAAAGAAAAAAACACACACACATGGAGACTGAAAAGACTTGCAGAAGCAGTATTCATTAGGAGATAGGACAACAGAGAATGTCTCACTTCAAAGGAGAATGAAGAGAAATTTACAGAGATTTGATTCAAGAAAACAGGTGAGAATGAACCATCTACTTATGCCTAAGACTGTAGGTAATCATAAAACTTCCAAGTGTACGCTAACTTATACAGGAGATCATCCATATACTTATAAAGCACGAAAAAAAAGGTGCCATATCACATTTTGACATGTTTTCAGTTATTATATATCAAAAATGTTGAATAGGAATGACAGTTCCCAGGAAATGTTCCTTCCTTTGCTTCTAAACCACAATGTGAACTCAGGCAAGTCCTTCACCTTAAATGATACTATTTTCCTGTTTCTAACATAATATTCTTCACAGGATTATTCTGTATGATAATTTGACAATATTTATACAGTTTTCTCATATTCTTTAATGAAAAATGAGGCACTAAAAAGGTAGATATCAGTAAAGCCCATAAAAGAAATCACCTCTGGCATGAAAAAATTTACTGGAAGTACGTTTTATTTTAAACATTCACTCAAGTGTTTTTCTGAGTTGGTTCTGTAGCATCACATTTATTTTATTATTCTGCATTTTAAGATACTGCTATTTGGAAGTTGTGGGAGATATGGAATATGTAGGCAACCACATTAGCATATTTTTCTTGATTTCTTTTCCTGGAAGACATTGGAAAGACCTTTTGGCAAGTAGATAGTCTATGAATTTATTGTACATAAAAGAAATAGACTTAACAAATATTTTTTCTGGCTAAGGTTTTCCTTTTTTTATTCATCATTCGTAGCTCATAAAAATCATTCACAATTTCAGTACTTATCTTTAATATGAAGACCTAAAAAAACCCAAAATAATCCAAATCACCCCACATTCTTCCTGCTCAAAATATCAGATGCATTGCCATGCATTTCATGATCACTGCACTAGAGCATCACAACCTGTCTGGATAAATTCATGGTATGTACAGAATAAGAAGTTAGTAAGAACAGAAGTATTGCTTTTTTTGTTGTTTTACGAAAGTTGTCCCATCTGCTACAGCACACAGACATGGATATTCCATTTTGTTATATCAAAAGCTCTACAGTTCTTTGAAAAATAACACTATATTTGAGACTAAGAAAAATGAGCACTTTAGTAAAAATAACAGAAAAATGATACATCACATAGTCCATAATCTCTGCTTGTCACCAAGATCCTAACAGTGAACTAACCGCTTGCATAGGTTAACATGAAATCTGATTTGCAGTAATCAGCCAGAAGCAAAGGGAACATGAAATAAAATATTTGTCGTAATTTCTTGGTTTATGGTATATGTTTACCCACAATACAACAAAAACCACTCAGAAGATCCGCTTAGAGGTTCAAGCAATAAACTTGTGATGATTCCTACTCATTTGAAACGGCTTAATTTTCTGCAGAATATGTTAAAATCTATTGTAGGGGCAATCTGGAGTGTTCAGATGGCCTATCTAGTTCTAGGTTGTCTAGTTCAGACTTTATAGAAACATGACAGGTAATGATGGGACCCTCCATGTATTTCACTTTTTCTCACTTGTGCCTACGATTGACATATATGAAGCACAGCAAGAAATTTTGTTGTAGGCTGAAAGAGTCTATTTAATGCAAAGGCTGATACATTTTAGGAGATTTTCCCACCCAATTACTGGTCACACAGGTCAGTAGAAAATCTAGTTGTCTGAGCAATACTTACATAAATTCATGAGCACAGACTTGATAATAAACACTAATAAAGTCTAGATATTTGAGATGGGACTCTTAAATGCAAGTGTGTTGGAACCAGATGAACTTTAAGGTCCCTCCCAACGCAAATCATTCTGTGATTCTATGGTTCTATAAATGTCTCAGGATTACATCTCTAGAAGTTAGATTGTCAGGACAAGCAAATTAATTAGGAGAATAAATATAAATTATTCCTTTTAAAATACACTGAATTGAATAAACCCATCATTTCTCTTTAAGGATAAATGATATAAGATAAACAGATTGGTGTTATTTTTTTTGTGCTTATTTGTGCTAAGAATATTGACAATCCTGCAGCAATAAATATTAAAAGCTAACCAAAAAAGGAATCACTTTCCAAACCCAATCATTTTAGTTTTGCTTTGAGACTTTCTAAATATCTCTGAAGACTCATCTACATGACCCACAGCCATATGCTGGAGGTCAGCTTCAGCATCAAACTCTATGAAAAATGGAAAACTGCCAAAGGAAAAGCTGGACATACCTAGCACTTAAAATTACAAAAGTATAGGCTTTACAGATTCTGCTGTTCATCAACCTAATCTAAGGTAGCAATGTGTACTACCACTTCAGCAGCTAGAGCTCTCTCCAGTGTTACACTGGTACCATTTATCAAAAGAGCATTTATTTTAAATAACAGATGAGTGCCACTTGCTGACTGCCAAGTACAGAAAACAGTTATGGTACTGAATAACACCAAAGCTCAACCTCTTTTCTCTTTCTCCTTTTCCACCATTACTAAGTAAAAAGAATGCCATTAAAAGATCAAGAGCTCTTACAAAGATTGACGAAGTGAATAGTCTGCAAATTAGCCTTAGAGAGCAATTTCAATACCTGTGTCTGTCTAATTCTACTTAAACCAAAAATTCTCAGCCTACTTGCAGCTCATGGAAGCTTAATTTAAGAAAAAGGAGAAGGGTAAACTACAAATCGGTCTAGACTTTTTTATAGTCACCTTGAAAATTTCACATAGTAAGGAGAAGCAAACAACTAGTTAGATAGGAGTGGCCAAAATTTGAAACTTGGAGTAATTTTTCAATTTGGTTTCTATCAAAACTGGGTTGAAATCAGTCTTTTCCAAGCTTATTGCAAGATGAATATTCAAAACCCAAATCCCATGCTCGGCAACACTGAAATAGAATACTTCTCAAATTAAATAAGCCCCCATATTTTTTCAGCTATAAAAATCAAACGTGTATCTTCCTTATATCACAGTAGTTATCTCCTCTCATAAGATTGAGAAAAATGAAAATTCTAATCAGTAATTGCTGTGTGCCTGCAATTGCTGAGCACCTGCAGCTCCAGACCAGTTCCCCTGTGAACTGCACCCAGTAGAGGAGGGCCAGCTCAGATTTCTGGTGCCGGGGCAGAGACCCCTGCACCTCAACTTCAGGCTTCTTGTGGCAGAGCAGGGAGCCAGGCTTGGATCCAAGACAAGACACTGAGGTGCTAAATCTGGCAACAAGATCTGTGGGTTTGTGCAACTTATTGCCCCAGAGCTGTAGGCCACTGTAGCATGAAGCTCCACGATCCTTAACGTCCCCCATTATTACAGGTGGAGAAACTGTGAAAGGAATGAAGCAACTTACTCCAAGGCCACAGAAAACTTCAGAGCCAAAACATAAATGCAGTCATCTCTCTGAAGCCTGTGGTAGTGACTGGATTACGGACACCGCCATGCCAGTACAAGCTATTCCATGTCTGGAGCTTAGCAGGTTTATGCTCTTCTAAATAGTACTGTCAAGACCAGCAAAGTAAAAACTCGCTACTGCAGATCTGGCTGTCAAAGGTCTGTTCTGTCCTGATCTGTTCTGTTCAAGATCTGTCTTCACTTCAACACTACTGGAAGAAGGAAAGTAACACGCACATTCAGTAGAGAGACTGATCTTGAAGTGAACACAATTCTGCCAAAATAATAAAGAAGAGAGTAAGCCAGGTTGCATATGCATCTTTGAAAGCTATGGAAAACCACCAAATCAGCTCCCTTTCTTAACAGTCATTGATGCCACATGTCACTGTGCCAAGGAACTCAGCAGTCTGGCCATTTTTTTCAATGACCCAGCATTTTCTGAGCTATTTGAACCATCTGCTTACAGGTGCAGTCAACGGCAAGAGTGTAGACATCTGAGACATCTGAGACATCAATTATGAACTTATATGTAAGGGGAAAATATTGTATCAAGTGGAAACAATCCACACAACATAAGAAATTTAATACAGCCAGTCCCATCCACAGACCTGCAGCATTCAGTTTGTCTCCCATGTCCTTGTCAAGATGTTTTCAAAT
This sequence comes from Balaeniceps rex, assembly GCA_013401315.1. Lineage (NCBI taxonomy): Eukaryota > Metazoa > Chordata > Aves > Pelecaniformes > Balaenicipitidae > Balaeniceps > Balaeniceps rex. The sequence continues at coordinate 30,577 of VYZW01026692.1, forward strand.
GAGTCGACATATAAGCAAAGCACTGTAAAGTTTTTAAAATAACAACAGTGTCTTCAGAGTTTTAAAGGTTTTAAAAGAAAGCAAGCCAACCACTTGTAAAGTACAGAGTCTTCTATTCAAACCATTTTTTTAAGACTTGCTATATGGTTTTATATTCACAGAGTGTATGTGTAGTAGTGCCTCTGTGCTGAAACAGAAAGATGTCATAATGCATGGGTATTTCTTCAGCAATAATAAATGTCAGGTGAACTTTGAATTTGGCAGGATTTTAAAAACAGAGTAAAGCAAGCGTATATATCCATGTATATAAACTTAGATTAAAATAAATAGTGGTTATAATATTTGTCTGAAGCAAAGTTTATTTGAGTTTTCATTGTATTAGATATTAAACTTAATTCGGTTGGCTAGGGGTTTGAGAGAGCCTATTAATGCTATTTAAAACTATTTACCTTAGTATTAACATCACGTTGAGTAAACTATCATATGTAATATACAAAGATCAAAGATATTTTCCACAATTATTCTGCAAGCAGTGTCAGAAATTTTATGTTTTTAATGACCCCTAGATCTTTCACACACATATTTTAATCAGCTTAGCTCCTGTGCCTGACTCTTTTCTAAATGGTGTTTGAAACACCACAGAAAGAGAATATAACAAAAGTTTTTAATACCTGAAGTTCTCATGCTATAATCTTGGACATCAGTTTATTTCAGCTATATCTGATATTTGAAACGATGGCTTCTGACAGTGTCATTTTCCATTTTATAACCAGCTTCTGTTGCAGGCAACTGAAATAGATGTTATTTCTTCCTTATTTCCTGCTAAATTCAGTTAGCTTACAAGCTTGAATTGCCTTTAAGCTTCTCTTCTCAGCTTCTTGCGCTCATATTAAAACAATATTTTTTTCCCTTGAGTGTTTCTTCTGTCAGCTATAAGACAATGTTTCTGCTCTGTAAGACCTAACACTAATATTATCATGTATCTGTTCATTTTCTCTTACCATTAACCTTTTCTCATCTTTCCAATACACATTTATGCACTAGACTTTGTATATTCTTAAGAATTACTATTTTCTTTCTATGATCCTCCCAGTAATTAAATGTTAAATTAACTTTTTAGGCTATCATTAAGCTAACACTGTAATATGTGCTGCATTTAACAATAACATCTGCAGCTTGACTGTGGTTTTGTCTTTATACCAAAAGATGCATTCTGCAATGTGTAAAGCACAAAAACCAACAAGCTAACTTTAGCAGATAAAACTAATGCAGTACACAGTGGTTTCCTATTGAAAAAATTATTGTTGGCCTTTTTTGCATCTGGCAAATTAGCCAGATTCAGGTTTTGTCTGGGCTTTTCCCAAGACGAAGAGAAACTGGTGATGGAAGTATGGGTTTCTTTCTCGGTGCCTAGTTCCTATGAAGGTATGAGCCTGTTTTCCTGGAATACAGCAGAAAACAAATGAAGGGGCTGTGTCTTTACATCATGTCTCTCCAGCAGCATTCAGCATCCACCTCTCTCAGGAACAATTTTTTGGGAGGACAGCCTCTTCCTGTCCCTCACTCTCTCTGCCCTGACTGTACTGACAGGGAGAGTACACTTGAATGCGAGATTCAATTTTCACAACCAGAAGACAGATGCCTCTGTCTGGAGAGGCAGAACTCAGGTCTGAGCCAGTTGCCCCTTCCTGAAAAGCCCTTCTGTGCACCCAGATGACAGCCAGAGAGAGACTTGGGTCTGTAGGTCAAGGGAGTTTGGACTCTACTAGTAATCTTTGCTCTGAGATAACATAACGTTATGTGTGAAGCCTCATCTCTCTGTACCAGATTTGGCTATCTGCACAAAACAGGAATTAATGAAACTGGTGACTCCACATGACTTGGTGCTTCTCAATCACGCCAGCTCTGTGACTTGTGGTACCCCCTTTACCCAAGGCAGCTGATATGATCTTGTCCTGGTTTCAGCTGGGTAGAGCTAATTTTCTTCCTAGTAGCTGCTATAGTGCTGTGTTTTGGATTTAGCACAAGAATAATATGATAACACACTGATGTTTTAGTTGTTGCTAAGCAGTGCTTATACTAAGTCAACAACTTTTCAGCTTCCCAGCAAGAAGGTGCACAAGAAGCTGGGAGGGAGACAGGACAACTGACCCAAACTGGCTGCAGGGATATTCCACACCATATGACGTGATGCTCAGCATATAAACTGGGGGGAGTTGGTTGGGGGACAGCTATCACTGCTCGGGGACTCGCTGGGTGTTGGTCAGCAGGTGGTGAGCGGTTGCATCATTTGTTTTTCCTGGGTTTTGTTTCTCTCTCTTTTTGTTATTTTCCTTTTCATTTCAATTTATTATTACTATTATTATTACTATTATTTTATTTTTATTTAATTTATTTTATTTCAATCATTAAACTGTTCTTATCTCAACCCACAAGTTTTCTTACTTTCGCCCTTCCAATTCTCTCCCTCATCCCACCGGGGGGGAGGGTGAGTGAGTGGCTGTGTGGTGCTTGGCTGCTGACTGGGGCTAAACCATGACAGATCTACATCAAAACATTCTCAGATAAGAAAAAGATTGGGTTTATCCTGTTGACTTCAGAAATCTAGCTTATAGCGTTAACTCACAAAAACCAGCATTGGTACAATCAAGGGGACAGCATTGTGTAGAGGCCAGAGCAGGCAGCCAGAGGAATGACACTGGGGGACAAACTAAACTGGATTTGCCATTGAAGCCAGTTTGTCACCAAACAACAGCCTGAAGTTAACACTCTGACTGAGATCATTCACATGGTTTCATGTGCTTTAACTTATACGCAATAACTTCATACCTGTAGCTATTTGTCTTAATTTCCCTGAGTGTCCCCATACGAATAAGTTTTTATTACACCAGCCTAAGCTGCAAAATTAGAAACCTTGGATAAACATGGTTCTAGGGTGTCATATCATGATTTTGAAAAAACTCAAGGAAATGTTACTTCCATAGAGAGCATATGAGTAAACGAGAGTGACTGAAAAAAAAAGATGTAGTTGAAAAGAAACTACTTGAATTTCGTTCAAATCAGTAACTGCATTTGGACATTAACTGGAATAGTAACAGCAATTACAGTCAGAAATTTTACACAAAAGTGTATTTTTGCACAACCAGGTCAAAAACTCCAAGAAAATGCATTGATATGGTACAGGAACTCTCCAGGGGAAAATTCTTCATCCCTAGACTACCTTTATATTGGCAAATCAAATGTGCCTATGATCACTTTCTGACCTAAACTCCAAAACACAATTAATGGATCTTGTCTCCGCTATTAAACTCTCTCACGTGCAAAACCAGGGCAGCCACCTCCAGGCTCCCTCTGGGGAACAAATGTTGGCTTATACGAAGCCGTGATCCGTGCTTAAGAACTGTTTGGTAGAGTGCTAGAATAGCCCAGTCCCAAAGTCTAATAACTTCCCCATTAAAACAAATGATTCACAGTAATTGGGAATGTTCCTCTTAAAGGCATAAGCACCAGGGAATTAGAATATACGCCTAATGTTTGATGCGAGGGAATGGGAGAGAGAAGTAAACACACAATGGTTCATATTACTGCTCTAAGCACTAGGCAGTATCTAAGCTTTCATCAATTTATGCAGTTAAAGAAAAACTAGAAAATATGCTATACATTCTTTAAATGTGCATGTAAATCTAAGGTAATAGGTCATCCAGATTTATGCCTGTGTAGAAAAGAGCTGATGCTATTTTTCCTGAAATATTTCTTACTAATTCTTGATAGAGTTGTAATTGTTTATACACTTTTTAAATGTATCTGTGCTTCAACAAAAAATGAACTTTTTTTCTTTCTTTCTTTGTGGTGGTGCTAAAATAGTTCAATCAAGTAATAAAGAGTTCTCTGTGTAATACTTCTTATTCCAGAAAAGTCTGTATTTGTAGAGACAGTAGAAAGCTAGAGCAGATATTTGGCCAACATCAATCTTGATGCATTGCATCATTAGATGAACCTACTAAATCCAGGAGCTTCTGTTGAATTCCTAGCTTTACAGCAAAAGGCTTAATAACCCTGTGACTTTTGGTCCTTTCAATTTTCATCAGTAATGTAAAAATAAATTGATGGTGAGCTGTTCGCTCTAGCAGTTATGATAAGGTATTACTCTTGTATATGGGCTGTGTCATTTTTGAACATGTGGTTTAGTTTTAGCTAAAACTATAGACTTTGTATTTGGGATCAGAAGCACACTTGTTCTAAGGATACTTGTGCAGGATATTACTGATTTCTGTTCTAACCTGTTTTCCTTCCTAAAGATCATTAACCTAAGAAAGGGACCTTTGAAGACTGCATAGACTTAGAACTCCTGTGTGCAAATACTGCATGGCTTAATGTCTTTGTTAGGAACAAGTTTTCCCCTGTTAGTTAAGGTTTGAGGGAATACACTTTATAAAAGGAATGCACCTATAGATGTGAGAATGTATCAGCAAGATAAAAACTAAATGATAGTACAGGGATGATATGGTAGGGAGTATCGCTAACTTACCCTGTTCTTCTTTTCTTAGGCATCCACCACTTGTCATTGTCTGATACAGAAAACCAGAAATATTTAATCTGTGTTTGTACTGCCATTCCTGTTCTTGTCTTAGTTAATGGTAATTAATGAGACTATTTATTTATTTATTTATTAATAATGAGACTATTTTTTACTTAGAGCTATTGAGAAAGACAGTGGTAGAGCAACGATTTAGAGGTGAAGCAAAATGTTTTTGTTGAATAAGCACTATGAACAATTACAGTCACAAGCAGCAATATTTTTGATTTTAAAAAAGAAATTAACACTCATGATAGATGTCACTCTTTGATTGATATTGATTGACAACTGGACAGGTAATTGACTGATATGTTATTGAATTTGCTTTTTTGGTAAACTATTCACTAAATTATAACAAAACCATCAATGGACTACCTAAACATGCTTACCTAAATATCTCTAATAAACATAAAAATATAGGCTTGGGACCTTACATGGTCATCTAGTCCATTTCACTGCTTCAGGGTGATGCAACATTTTAATATAAAGGAAATAAATAAAAAAAAAAAATTTAGGCAGCATTGGTTTTTGCCAAATTTTCCTCCCGGGAAGGCAGTGGTGATGCATTAATAATGTATTCTCCTCAATAAATCCAGGGCTGAGGACCTGAATATTATAGCTTGAATATGTCTCAGCAAAGACTGGAAGTGTGAAGAAGAATCTCTGTTTCTTGGGATTACTAAAGACTAGTTTCATCTATTTAATGGTCCTTGATGTAAGTTAGTTTTAACTCTATGAAAAGTACTTGCTTCTCTGAAAAGGAGCCTTATCTTCAGCATGCACCCAGCTCCCTTTAGCTGAGGCTTTCGTACCTAGACCCACCTGCTACCTTCCCATTCCAATGTGCTTAAGATATTCTACATTAATGTGGTATAAGAATTCACTAGCACTTGAGTTCTGCCTGCTTTTGTTGCACATACCAAATGAATGGGTGGCATTTTGCTTTAAAGTGTCAACACATTTGTCATTTGTACAGTTATAATAATGAACAGTAAGGCCCTATAATATATTAAATGTTTTCAGCAAACTTGAAACTACAAGACCAAGTTCTCTATTTACAATTTTATTGTCTCTGGGCTATACCAAAAGCATAAAGTTACTTTTGTGTTTCAGAAATGCTTCAGGTCATGAAGCTCTAATGTATTAAAGTTGTGCAGCAGAAAGACACAACTTAGAAGACAATTAATACTTTAGTATCAGTCTTTCTACCTGAACAGAACAAAAAGTATATTTGTATGTGCTTCGGGGTAGTGGAATATGAATTGCACAATAGCATAGATTTTTAGTATGATTGCTTATGACTGTAATGTAATAGGGGAAATGAAACTATGGCATAAGTAATCATGTTCTATAATTGCAAGCTTGATGACACCACTGAAAGATTTATGGAGTAGGCAAAGCATTAGGTGGATCAATACGATCCTCCAGGCCCAGCAGTATTACCTTCTCTACTCCATCCTTATAAGAGTGCTAATTGTACCCCAATGCCTCATGGATTTAAGGCTTATATTCTATTGAGGAGTGGCCTATGAAAAATTATTGAAGAGAAAAACTTAATGAAGCATAATGAAATCTAGTTAAACCCACTTCTGCTACTTGATTTTTATTTTAAACCTGATTTCAGACTCCAACACGATGCTTACAGTGTTCAATTTCCATTACCAGAAATCTTTGAGTCTCGCTATCAGCACCTGGCAGATAGCTGGAAATGTGCGAAGACAGAGATTTCAAAGTGTACAGCAATTTCTCCTGGAAGAGTTAAAAATACATATAGTACAAGGTGGACTGTTTACTCTGTACTTTATTCCATACATTTGTGCAATAATTCCAAGACTTTAACACCAGCCCTCTGTTTCCTGTAAGACAACAGCTTTAACAGAGAACAGAAGATTGTTGCCTCTCTGGATAGTTCTATATTACTGAGAAATTAAAGACCACTTTTGTGATATGAAAGATCTAAATTCCAGGCTAATGTCTGAATTAGCATAAAGTACCTCCCAAAGCTGTAACTTCTAACCTCTTTTTGACCTGCTTTTATGGAAGATGTTCTTTTTTTTCTCCAACAAAAAAGGCAGCTAAATATATTCTGTTCTTTTCAGCAGCATACAGATTTCAGGAAGATGAATTCCCAGTATACAGAAGGGCATGATTTTTCAAAGCACAGAACAGAATCAGGCTTACTAAATACTTTCTTATAACTAATTTTTGCAGTTGCATGAAGTTTTACAAGATCTTACCCAAAATTAGGTAGAACTTCTAATAAACTATTATTTTAAAGGCATAATTCTGTTGGTATAAGACTACTTGTCCAGAAAAATCTTAAAGGCTTTTCAGTACAGCAGAACTAATAAAGTCTCTTTTGAACCCCTTCAGAGCATGGGGCCTACTGAAAAGATAGCCCTCATGACAATTTTTGAGGCACTGTGTAGAGTGCAAGAAAATGTGTATCTGTCAAAACACAGACAATAAATCAGTACTTTGAAAGACAAGAAGTATTTTGAAGAAAATCTCTTACAGTAAAAGGGATTTATTTTGCAGACAGCTGTCTGTAAAAAAAGTTACAAATGGAAAGTAAATTTAAAAAATATTAAGAAAAAAGATCTGAGTTCAACACAGTATATTCTCATTGCAACTTTTACTGCCTTTAGAAAGGATTTATATCAAGGCAATTAGGGTCCTTATTGGCTCACACTGGCATGAGTTAGTTAGCTAATAGCCCAGTACTGTCATACTCTTTTTTTTTCATTTCTGTAGTTGGTGTCTTTTTGCATCCTAAACGCCAGCTTCCCTATAGACACCAATTAAGCTTTGGGGTTTTGTCTCATTTCTGAAAAGCTAGAGTAGTTCTCTTAAGAAAGGTCTTGGAGAAAATCAAATGTATACTTCACTTTTTTAAAGTAGTGGTTTAGCTGTAGCAGTGAGGACTTATACTGATGCAGCAGTGAGATCTGAACTTCAAGTGTAATTAAATGTCTCAATCTAACCCATTAAGAGGGAAAAACTAGTGCAAATTTAACTCAAGAAGACCTTTGGGGACAGTGGAATTTTAAGTACATATTTCACATTTAAAATCCATCCTTTTGCTGAGGAAACAATCAAAAGTGATTTTTCAACCATTTTCTTTTCCTTCCTATTTTTCAGAGTTCCTTTTGTTCATTTACTACCATCCCATATACTCCAAGCTTCAGACACCAATACACATCCCAATATATTCTTAGATTCGTGGCTCTTTGTTATAATTAATCTCACACAGTTAATCCCCTTAATCAGTTCACTATTTGGTTCTCTCCATGCAAGGATTAGCCCACAACAGTTCCCCCAATCATCAGCTAATTTCTCACTCCAGTACAGCCATGTGTCACCAACTGCACTCTGTGTGGACTGTTGGTCAGTTAAAGCTCAAGTCAGAAAAATGAGACCCTGTGAAGCTATGATGAGGAAAACATGACTTTAGAAAGGATAAAACGTCTGCTTCTGCTCTTTTCTCCCTTCCCTGTCATCTACCTACTGGGTTTCTGCTTTTCGGAGGAGATGAGCATCTCTCCATGGAAGCATTTCCCAAACAAAGCTTTCTAGCTCTAGGGAGCTGAGGAAGAATTTCAGCAAGAAGATTCATTGTTTCCTATTGGCATGTCTCGTTTCTATGGTCTACTGAACCTGTTCTTCCCTCACATGAACGATTCCCAATAAGTTTGTTCCTCATCACGTTTAACTTTCTTACTGAAGCAGATCAAATTCCTCAAGCATTTTATGCGAATATGCACATGCATGCATGTACACTAAAGCCTGACACCCCCACGACACTGGAAACTGGTGAAAAAAGAGCAAGAAGTAGAAGAGGAGAGCCAGGGATCCTCGCAACTGGGCTTCCAAGGTGGGAAAGGGGGTTTCGGTAGATCCCAGGAGCTGGACAGGCTGTGTGTGTTGAAGGGCACACAGCCAGACTGGCTGCGCTGAAAGGCACAGTACTTAGCGCAGGGCACAGTGGTCTAGAAAATGTAGTCTTGTGAGGCCATATCCAGTGATAAATAAACTGCCTGACCTTGTAGTAGTACAAAAGCTTTAAGAGATTTAAGACCTCACAAACAAAGCTGCAGTATAATATACCATCCTAAAATGATAGAATTTTCAGAAAGATTTCATAGGATATTCATGTCTTCCACATCAGTGATGTTACAGTCTTGTTCTGTTTAATTACCAAGTGTCACTCCAGTGGTTAAATAGTTCTTTAATTATCTAATTATTTAATAAGAAAATAAACAAAGAAATTTTATTTGACTTAAGGTTTCAAGGGGAAAAAAAAATCAATTATTCTTAATTCAATAGTTATTTACTTAGTAATCATTTACCAGTTTTGGAAATGTTGTTAGGCTTCAGAGTCAGCTTTGTTTTGGTTAATTGAATACTTTTAATTAAGACAGCTGAACCCAACCCTTATAACTTTAAACACAGCCCCAAAGGCAACGCTTGGTTAAAAAAAGTTCAAAGAAAATTAATATTTGAAGTACAGCATATACTCTATTGGTTTGCCAGCTGAATTAGTACAGAGGTTAATAATCACACTTTAGAAAACATCAACGTAAGTTTAATTCCCTTTTTTGGATGAGGTTACTAGTCCAATTAATTGGTCCCAGTCCCTAAGAAGGGCAAAAATAGTAACTTCATTATTTATAATAGCATTTCACAAAGATAACTCTAAATACATGCAAAGACTATACTCTCAGAAAGTGTATGTTTTGCTACTCCAGCATGATAAAATTATCTTATGCTTCTTCAGAAGACATGTAAGTATTATCTGTTTACAAACAAAAATGCTGTTCCCTACAGAAAAAATTCAAGATGTGCCAAACAAGTAAAACTTCAAACATTTCCCAAAGATATTGAATCACTTACATTATCTTTTTCTCCTTCTTTGATTTCCAAATACAAATAAAAATGAAATTTTGTTTGCAAAAATGTTCAGGGAAACAAACTTCATGGTGATCCATGAGAAAGGTGCTCAGAAGCCACATTGAAACACAGTGTGATTTTGAGTCTGAAAGGCAAAAGAGACAATATTTGGAAGAGGAACACTAGAAAGGTAAAATGATAAACAGTGAGGCTATGAAAATGCTGCTGCCTGGATAAGTTTATTCTTTATGGCAGTCCCTAACACGTTCATATTTGGCCCATCAGTACAGAATTTTACAGCATGTCTCAAAGTCACAGGTTTTGAAACACTCTTTGGAGACCACAGGGACAGTGAAACAGGCCCTACCCACAAAACACTTCTGTTTTGTAAATAAAGCTTTTGTTTCCTCTGTGCAGAGAGGATCTTTTGATTCCACCCGGCCCAGCATGCCAGCTTCCTGTTTGCGCTGCTCTGCTTCTGGGTCAGTCGGTGCTGCCTTAGCCAGAGGAGTGGGGCCACCGCCGCCTTTTTTTTTGTTTTTTTTACTCAGCACTGATAAGGCCGCACCTCAAATACTGTGTTCAGTTTTGTGCCCCTCAGTACAAGAATGACATTGAGTTGCTGGAGTGTGTCCAGAGAACGGCAACAAAGCTGGTGAAGGGTTTGGAGAACAAGTCTTATGAGGAGTGGCTGAGGGAACTGGGGTTGTTTAGCCTGGAGGAAAGGAGGCTGAGGGGAGACCTTATCGCCCTCTACAACTACCTGAAAGGAGGTTGTGGTGAGGTGGGTGTTAGTCTCTTCTGCCAAGTAACAAGCGATAGGACAAGAGGCAACGGCCTCAAGTTGCATTAGGGAAGGTTTAGATTGGATATTAGGAAAAATTTCTTTACTGGAAGAGTGGTCAAGCATTGAAACAGGTTGCCCAGAAAGGTGGTGGAGTCACCATCCCTGGAGGTGTTCAAAAAACATGTAGACGTGGCACTTCAGGACATGGGATAGTAGGGATGGTGGTGTTGGGTTGACGGTTGGACTAGATGATCCTAGGGGTCTTTTCCAACCTTAATGATTCGATTCTGTTCTATTCTATGCTATGCTATGCTATGCTATGCTATGCTATGCTATGCTATGCTATGCTATTCTATTCTATTCTATTCTATTCTATTCTATTCTATTCTATTCTATTCTATTCTATTCTATTCTATTCTATTCTATTCTATTTTTTTGCTCTGGTGTCACACTAATACCAGTGCATACCCTTTGAAATCCTAAGGATCACTGTATACCTGAATAACACTCTACACGTTAATTCTTGGGTTCCAAACTATTGTACTCTTTGTGTACTGATTCACACCCTGTTTAACAAAAAATTCTTTAGTTCTGTAAACTCTGAAGACAGAAGAGACCCTTAGGTCACCTAACCTGTCCTGCAGATTTAGAATAATGGAATTTAAAGAATTGCATTCAGGTATTTCCCTTTGAAAAATAACTGGTGTTTGATTGAGGCATGGATATGCTGCGAATTCAAGAAAATCCATTTCTGCTGTGAAAACATTAAGGTAATTTGGATCCAACATTTTCCTTTATGTTCTTTGTAACTACTGATTGCCTTTACAAGTCTGATATTTTTAATTTAATTCTATACCATGAGTCTCCTTTTACCTTTGTATGTCAGATTAAAGATACACTTTGTATACAGGATTTTCTGCTTGTGAAAATATTTAAATAATAGTCAGATCACTTCTCAGTCTTTTATTCAAAACACATAAAAAATGGGTTTATATAATCCCTGAATTATATAAGAGTTTAGTTTGAAAGGAACCTCTGCAGCTCATTTAGTCCAACCACTTGCTCAAAAAAGGGGTATCTTCAACAATATTGGTCAGAGCTTGTCCAGCCAGGTTTGAATATCTTGAAGGACAAAGATTCCACAACCACTCCTGGCAGCCTGTTTCAATGTTTGCTCACTCTTACAGTGAAAATATTTTTTAATACCTATTTTGGAATTTTCTTTGCTGCAAATGTGGAAGTTCTGCAGCTCCCTCCTTTTAAGACATTCTCTCTAGCTCTGAAATCATGTTTCGGATTACTTTTTACACTTTCTCTGATTTCTCAAGAACTTTTAAAAAAATTCTGGTCACCAGAACATTAATGCTCTATTACCTGGATCACCAATGCTGTAGATGTTGCTAAATCACTGAACTGCCTGCATCCTTCCTGTCTGCATCCTTCTTTTTGCCATTATGTCACCCTAGATGCATTTGTTGTGTTTCGTGACTGTCATAACCTATTTGAGTCATTGTTGTTCGTGGTACATAACCCATAACCCACAACCCACAACAGTCTGCAGTCACTGGCCTCAGATGTATAGCTTTGACTGTTTGAAAACACATTTTGTTTGAAGGCTCCCAGTTACTGAAAAAATCTGGGATGGTTCAATATGGCCACATAGATTCATCACTGTGTCACTTTATTAAGTCCTATTTCATCAACATTATTTAGAAATACATTTTATTTTCAATGGCAGCAATTTTATATTTACTTCCAGCTCATTCACAAAAACATTCAACAACCTTTTCCCTAGCGCTGACTCCTGAGAAACCTCAAGTAGAAGCATACTATTTGGTGGGAATTGTCAGAGAATCTGCTTTAATCCATTTAATGTATGTTCTGTTATAAATGTCAAGTGCTAATTTAATACTGTAATGTCAGGGGGTATCAAGTCAAATACCTTACAAAACCCCTTTACATCAGTGTAACTGCCATCATAACCGTTACTATGACTGCAAAATACAGTATCCAGGTTTTTCTAAGACCTGCTTTAACTAAAGCCATGTTGATTGACATTAATGATATTCTTATAATTTAATTCTTTATTGACTAAATCCTAAATCAACATTTTCAATATTTTCCTTTGGTCTGATGCCAGACTAAGTAACTTATAATAATAATTACAAGAGTTGTTTTTAAATAGTCATATTTGTACTTGTGCAGTCTTCTGAAATTTACCTATTTGTCTGTGACCTAACCGTGAAAATTATTTTGTAAATATTACCAACACATATTGCTTTCCATGTTACTGTAATCTGTGGGTGCCTACTTTTTGTAACTATAATTGAAAACTGAAATATTATTTTTCCAATATTAAAAAGTGTACAAGGTATTAAAAGAAATCTATAGCTATTCAGACTGCTACTTTTGAAAAATACTTGGCTATGATAATATGATGTTGAATATAAATATTTTAACCAAATTCAGTTAAGTAAAAGATATGTACTTCAGCTTATCTGTCAGATGGCATGATTGTATGACATGTATTACACAGCTACCCATACTAACAGGAATTTTGATATCATTGAATACTTTACAAACTGGGTTGTGACACAATGCTTTATAAACTAGATAGTCATACAAGGCAGAATGTCATTTTGCTTAGTTTATAATTTGATATCCATGGTCCATGTTAAGTTCTGCAACTTGAAATTATATTACTGAAGAATTAAGTAGTCAAAAACATCTGTTAAACTAATCTGCAGTGAAATAAATAAAATGACTAAAATTTTTTTACATTAACTTTTTATATATATTCATTAATAATTATAATTATGCCACTTTTATTAAGGACTTCAATATAAAGACACAAAAGCTCAAAGGTCTAAATTTGAGAGCCTACAAGATACTAGTACTTCAGAAAAGTTTTAACTGACAGGAAAATCTTAGAGACATTCGAGTATTTCCCCATGGTAGTTATTTCTTAAACAGCCTTCTGGTTGTCATCATCAGCGAAATCAAACCAGAACTGCGTGAAAAAGAGAAAATTATCTCTGCAGTGTCAATGCTTAGAGTTTTATCTTTATGTGTGGAGAACAAATACCAGTTTGGCATAATATCAAAAGTTAATATTCTTCAGTCATTCAGGAACAGCAGAACTCCTGGTCCTGTGGTTCCCTACTTTTTGGTGACATCCCTGGCATCATGGGAAGAACTGACAAGAACTCATGGAATGAGTCTGATTCATCTAAGAATGAAAGACAGAGTGAGTGAGTAAATGGAAATGGGAAAATCATAAATTTGCAAAGCTTTCAAAGAGTTCTTCCCTTCCGCTCTTGCTAAAAGAATTTGATAACCAAACACTTGTGAATCACCACCCAGGTTTGCAAAACTGACCCGTTTTCAACCAAATTTGTTTTGCCAAAGAATGAAGATCATAGAATCATAGAATCATAGAATCATAGAATGCTATGTGTTGGAAGGGACCTTTAGAGGTCATCTAGTCCAACCCCCTGCAGTGAGCAGGGACGTCATCAACTAGATCAGGTTGCTCAGAGCCCTGTCCAACCTGACCTTGAATGTTTCCAGGGATGGGGCCTCCACTACCTCTCTGGGCAACCTGTTCCAGTGCTTCACCACCCTCATTGTAAAAAATTACATCCTTATATCTAGCCTACATCTCCCCTCCTTTAGTTTAAAACCATTACCCCTTGTCCTGTCACAACAGGCCTTACTAAAAAGACTGTCCCCATCTTTCCTATAGTCCCCCTTTAAGTACTGAAAGGCCACAAGAAGGTCTCCCCGCAGCCTTCTCTTCTCCAGGCTGAACAACCCCAACTCTCTCAGCCTGTCTTCATAGGAGAGGTGCTCCAGCCCTCTGATCATTTTTGTGGCCCTCTTCTGGACCCGCTCCAACAGCTCCGTGTCCTTCTTGTGCTGAGGGCTCCAGAGCTGGACGCAGTACTCCAGGTGGGGTCTCACCAGAGGAGAGTAGAGGGGCAGAATCACCTCCCTTGACCTGCTGGCCACGCTTCTTTTGATGCAGCCCAGGATACAGTTGGCCTTCTGGGCTGCAAGTGCACACTGCTGGCTCATGAAGGATGTCATGTATTTGTGCTAATTTCCAGTGATTTCCAGGAATAATTTTTATGGCTGATAGCAGTGGCATATTATTGCTTCATAGTACCACTCTGCTGTTATTTGACTGTTGCCTGATTACCAAAAACATGAACCTGCAGAGAAATTATATAGAGAAAAGAAAAATTATGCTATCCAGGCCTTCTTCCATTAGTACAGGATTGTTCCTAGTGTTGTGGTTTAACCCGGCAGGCAGCTAAACACCACACAGCTGCTCGTTCACTCCCTGCCCCTCCAGTGGGATGGGGGAGAGAATGGGGAAAAAAAATAAGTAAAATTAATGGGTTGAGATAAAGACAGTTTAATAAGACAGAAAAAGACTGTATTATTATTATTATTATTATTATTATTATTATTATTATTATTATTAAACAATATACAAAATAAGCGATGCACAATATAATTGCTCACCACCCGCCAGCCGATATTCAGCCAGTCCCCGAGCAGCGATCGCTGCCCCCTGGCCAATTCCCCCCAGTTTATATACTGAGCATGACATCATATGGTATGGAATCGCCCTTTGGCCAGTTTGGGTCAGCTGTCCTGGCTGTGCCCCCTCCCAGCTTCTCACTGGCAGGGCATGAGAAGCTGAAAAGTCCTTGACTAGTGTAAGCACTACTTAGCAACAACTAAAATATCAGTGTGCTATCAACATTATTCTCATCCTAAATCCAAAACACAGCACTATGCCAGCTACCAGGAAAAGAAAACCAAAACTCTACCCAGCTGAAACCAGGACACCTAGTTATTAATTCTGCAGTTCAGAAAGAGTAGGAAGGGTTTTTGGCTAATTGTAAAGACTGCAGGGGTAGCTGGATATTCTGTAAAATGGAAAGCTAAATGGTTTACTCCTTACAAAAAGAAAGTCAGATAAGTCTGCTGGATGAAGACCAAAGGATAGTCATAGGCAAAAAACTTCAGGAAACTAAAGGCTGTGTAAATGCCTTGACTATTCCAAGTCATTAGCCTGTTCAGCTTCAATTATTTAATTTCTCAGTGGGGACCCATACTCAGAAAGAGTTAATACATCTGGTTTTAAGGTGAATGTTTTATAATTCAAAAAAATAGAAATTCATATGACAGTTAAAATGCATCAAACTACCATTCACCTCCAATTTAAATTAGTAATTGTATAATTTATACAATCAGAGTATTTTTTAAGAATCAAGATGCTGAAACAAAATAAAACATTATTATCAAAATACTGCCAGAGTTGTGGCAGGGAGTGAGTTTGAAAGCTAGTTCCCTAGAATGTTGGATGAGATATGTGCAATTAATCATCCTTTAATTGGCAAATGTATCATTAACATAAATTCATTATCCAAGGTAAGTTCTCACTACCTGGAAGTACTGCCATTTACTGAAAAATAAGGTTTGTCTTTCATCTGGTCTATAAAAACCAGGAGTTTGTGATTTATAGTACAATATATAGTATAGTATAGTAGTATAGTAGAAAATGAATATTTCAATATAAATTAGGAGTTGTCCTTTATTGAAAATATTCTCATAAACAAATGACATATAGTAAAGAATACAATTAAATCTTAGAATACAATGGTAAATATATATATATTTCTAATTTAATTGAAAGCAAATCTTCAACTGGGGCATTGGTTGCAGGGTTAGTTCTTTTTTTATATATGTCTGAGCAACACCTGGCTTTTGATGTTGATATATAGATGTTCATGGCTTTACATATTCAGTAGAAACCATCAGCACATGCTCTTGCATCTGAATGCTGAAAAAAATCAGTATTCAGTCAATCAATAATGAAGGGATATTGCCAGATGGATCCTGCCAGGTGTTAGCAATTAATTATTGATATATTTGGGGGATTATTTAAAGGGATATTAAAATCTAGTCTTCCTTCATAAGCTTGCTGCATTATATTGATGGTTGCTGATTGTATGAGTTTTCATTTTTTACCTTATACAAAATGTTCAAAACAGATCCTTCTGAAGAAATAAAAGACATCCCCTCTGGCAGATTATTAAGTGGCCTGTTGAAATCAGAGTTTGGAAGAGATGATTTCAGAATGTATTTTAAAAAGGAATAATGATCATACAGAAATGCATTTTCAATTCTCCCTAGCTTGTTTGTAAGTTTTTCTCTGCTCTCTTGTTTAAAAGCATATTTCAATAGCAGCCATAAGGCACTAATAAAAAATAACAATAAAAATAAACGCAAGCTCTTGTTAACTGTCTGATTATACTTTTGAAGTGCTGAAGGACAAGTAAAAATGCAATTTACCCAATCTATGATTTACACAATATAATGCAATAGTTCAACTGACATCACTAAATATTGATGCCCTCTGTTTCACAGAGTAGGGACAGCAGTAGAAAAGCCACCATAGAGGCTTATTCACACTGTACCAGTAATGCAATGTTTGTCAAGCCTGTCCTTGGTACCATAGCTCATTCTTTGCCAGCTCAATTTCAGTGTCTCAGCTGGATGGCAAACAGCAGTGACAGTGGTTTCTGTGATATGAATATTTGTCTATAACATCTAACCTGTGGGAGCTGGGCAGAGATCACCTCAGGTTTCCAATCCAGTTTAGAATCGGTATAGTGCTGTGACCAAATGAACTTAAACACTATGTTTTATTTCTGTTTCTGCTAAAACCAATAAATTTTATTTTTCCTATGCCTGAAAGTGGTCTTTGAGCCTATTTCTGCTTGAATGTACCTTTGAAAGAAAGTTAAAAGAGAGCTAGACACAAAGTTCCCCTTCTGTAAGAAACAATCTTCACAGATTACCCTCTCATTGTATCTTGCTCTTCATGAAGAAAAAGCAAAGGTAGGAATCATTTTACCTAACCTTTGCATCCAGAATTTGAGAAGGCTAAGCATAAGCTAGTAAAATTTTTGTCCTTTTTCAATCAAGAGAGAAAAATAGGTGCCTCCAGAGAGTAATTCATTTGACCTACTCCATAAACCTCTTTTACATTGAAATGTTTCTCCTTCTGCATCTAATTCTTTACACTGACTGAGGAAGGAGGCCAGGATAGCTTACTTAGTCTTAGAAAACTAACTATATTCTGTGTACATTAGGTGGTGAATTATTTTATCCCCAGATATCTTGAAAACATTGCTTGAAAAAGAACTCACAAAACCTTTTGTCTAATGTCATGCTACCCATGAAAGAAGGATTTTCCATCACCTCAACATTTTAAACAGGTTCATATATTTCTAGAATAAACACCACAGTGTGGAGAAAAGTTATGAGGCTGATACTCAAATCATGTTC
Source organism: Balaeniceps rex (assembly GCA_013401315.1). NCBI lineage: Eukaryota > Metazoa > Chordata > Aves > Pelecaniformes > Balaenicipitidae > Balaeniceps > Balaeniceps rex. The sequence continues at coordinate 48,198 of VYZW01026692.1, forward strand.
AAATTTGGTGGCTCATGTTATAAAGAGGGTCAGACAAGAGGAAAGATTCAGCTCATACCTGGTGTCACACCTACAGATGTACCTTAGAGTGTCTCAAATTACCGTAGATGCTTGTGCAGTTCAGTTAAGCCACTAGTTAATGTAAACAGTGGAACCTAAACAGTAATTCGGCTAAAACTGATCATAATCATTGTGCGATTTGGTTGCCCTAGTACAGGCATCTATCAGGATGCCCAATATTATCAGAGACATCTGCAAGGGGGCCAACAGATACAACAGAGGTTTTCTGGAGGGACTGTGACTTCCTGGTGTACAAATCAGATATGAGGCTGGATAGGGTCAGCTGAACTGCTTTCAAGCCTCTTCTGGATTTATGAAGTTGGCTTCCATTGTCTGTAATGAGGTGTTGAGCTGCCCAGCATGGCAGTAGATAACCACACAAATTGACCCCCAGCTCTAAGTGGTTTAATTTTGAGCCAAATTCTATTACTGAAAGTTTAGAATGGTCTCTCTAAATTCCAGACTTCAGAGCTCATGTTCCATACTTCCGAAGTCACATCAAAATTGAGAAGGGAATGTACAGAATCAAAATTTGTATTGTCCTCTATCTGCTTGCTCTAGCTGGGAAAATGGTCACAGGGTTTCATGTTGGCACATCAGAGCAAAGGGGCTAGAAAGCCACTGGGCATCTGGCAACCCTTCACGCATAGGAATTTCTCTAGCAGATGTAGAGCCAACACAACCAGCTTCTCCATCATCTTCCCATTTTCAGAATAGAAAGTTTGGCTGTCATAAAGGGGGCATGGGCAGCACACTGCTCTGCTCCAGTGATTTCTTGGCAAGATTTTAGCCCTCTGGGGCTCTACGTAGCTGAAGCAGCTTGACCAGTCCTGGAGTTCTCTTTTGTAATTCTGAAAGTTTAATTATATGTGGAATGCATAACGATAGCCGTTTTTAAAGCTGCCTGAATGTTTGCATGCTAGAGGACCATTCTGAGTGCCTTCAAAGTGCCAGTGGATGCATTTAGAGAGAAAAAATTATCCCTTCCTATATGAACCAAGCACAGTGCTCTCTCTTTTTGATCAGCTAGGGCCTCAAGACTTAGAGGGAGAAGGTGTGAGATTTGAGAGCCATTCAGCCTCATCTAACTTTCATATGGCAACATCTTGAAAATTAAGGACCTGGCATCCATATGGTGATTCAGATAGAAGAAACAGAGAAATTATACTGGTTGTACTGTCAATGGGGAGACTGAGGAGCCTCTGAAAGATAAAAATTCCACACACATACAGCAAGAAAGACCTTAGCTTAACTGGCTGAGTTTGAGATATGTCATTTCCTGGAGCTCAGGTGACTGAATTGGAAATGTACATTAGGCACTTGTGTCCATTCAGGTTTTTTGTGAATAAAGCTAATTGGATAGAATTCCTTTTTTACAGCTGAAGGGTGAAATGAACTTCTGGATCACTGCTTCACATCTAGGTTATGTGTCACTGGCAACTCAGCTGATGTGCTGGATTGCTGCCAGCAGATGCAGGGGTCTCACTCAGCTCCTGGCTCCCTCTCTCCCTCCTGCCTCCCATTGCTCAGCTTGCCCTCTCCCTTACTTGAGCTCTGGCACTCAAAATAGGACCGGGACTTCCTCTTCTCAATAGCAGATCAATTCTCTCAACTTTAACCATAGTAAAATACACATAGCTGTGACTGTTTCTTCATAGAGACTAACTGGCATTGAAAAGCCAGGTCCATATTATTAAACTCTTACTCTCTGAAAGTACCACATGCAAACAGCTTGCTGGCAATTGCCTTTAGTCTGTGCTAAATCCTTAACTAAGGCACCTGTAGATAGACCTATAATAGTACCTCCCACTCCTTCTGATGTTGTTCGGCCACTGTGCTGTCATGTGCAGTGAAATCATGAAAGCAGAAGAGAACAAACAACAGAGTATGATTCTCTGGCCCATTGATTCACTCTTTCTTCTAGGACTTGGGTTTATTGCTCAGGCCTTGGTTTCTGGTTTCCACACTGGAAGTAGTTAAACAGATTCCCCTTTGAGAATCTGGGTGATAATTTCTGGTTGCAGATACATGTATGAACAACTTGTTGAAGGTCAGTCTGCATTTGGCAGATTGCTGACACTGTAAAATATATATCTTTATGAATTCTTGTATTCAGTTGTAATTCTTCTTTATTTCTGAGTGTCCATGTTTTTGTTTCTATGCCCATGTCCAATTCAATTGGTTTGTGTACGTATGTCAAAGCAATTATCATCTGTAAGAATGCATGAAATGACATCTCACACTCTAAAGGTAGCTGGCAACTGGTCCTGACAGCATGGCCATACCATCACATAGTCAAGGTTGTTTGCACTGACCACTCATCTGGCATCTTTTTCATCTCTGTGTATACCTGCCTTGCTGCAGAGCATTGTCTTTACACTTTTCACATTCCAGAGAGCAATAAGTCCACTTTTTACTATCCTATTGGCCTGCATAGGGTCAGGAACATGTTTGATAGTGTGCAGTTTGGTATAGAGGCTAACAACAATTTAAAATCAGGTATGTCTATTATCAGCAGTATTAAGAGTTAATGAAAAATACTTCAAAACAACAACAAACCTGCACTTAAATGCATTCTTATCTGACACTATAATGGGCTACAACCCAAGTGAAATGGTGTAAATTACAAGAAAATACTGATACAGAGAACATGACTGTAGGCAGCCAAGAATCTCAATTTTGTCTTCCACCTTTTTTCCCAATTGAAAAGGAAAGTTTTGGCCTCTGTTTTGTCTTCCACCTTTTCTCTTTGCAGAAAAGGGAAGGTTCTTCTACTGCTTTCCCTTTCTATCCTGTCCACAAAAGAGGCAAATAGTCACCTGCCTCTTCTTCGACTTCTGCCTGGTCCCACCATTCTTTTCAGGTCCTGGTACGAAAATCTTCTCTTTCCTCAGTTTTCCCAGGTGGACAAGGATACGGATTTTTTCTCGTGAGGCTGCCTGACTCCCATAACCATCTCAACACATCTGTTCAAACAGCTATTTTTTTAAGAGAGGGCACCACATGATGCTAACATCTAAGGCTGTGTCTTCTTAGACCACATAAGGAATGGGCTATGAGATACCTCTCTATGTAGGGAAAACTTACATCTGATATGACTGACAGGCTGAATAGTAGGCTTGAAAGAATCTCTTCCTTCTGCCCACAGTCCTTACAAGGTTGTCCCTTCTCTGCAGCACTGCTTTCCAATGCAGCAGCTCTTGCAACCTCCTGCACAGCACAGATGCCAATCTGACTCCTCGCATTACTAGGATTGTTGCTTTCTTTCCCTCTCCTCTGAGTATTGGCTTTGACTTTTCTCCCCTCAACCATAACACCCTGCTCCCGTCCAGAGCCATCCAGTCTGGCTGCTGCCCAGCACCTTCCTGTTTGCTGCCTTTCCTCCTGCTGCCCCACTCTGCTCACCTGGAACTTCTCCCTGCTGAATATGCTGAGCTGCTCCTGGGGTGAGACAATCTACCCCAGCCTTTCCTCTCTTAGATTTTCCATATGACTGGGGATGCAGCTGCACTCTTCTCCTGCCTACCTCCACAAACATATTTTTTCCACAGAATCCATTCAGTATTTTTGCAGTAATTTGGCAGGGGGAGGGGAACAGCCCAGTTAAATTGTCCTACTGTCTATCACACATACATGACATAAACTACATACAACTACAAATTATGCCAAACCAGCTGCCTCTTTTCTGCAGTTGTCATACTCAGGGTGCATCTCCAGAAGACCTGTTGGACTAGAATATTCTGCACAATAGAATTTCTTCTTTTGATATTTTTCCTGTAAATTTCTTGCAAATTCTGAAAGCTTTCAAGCTTGTGCTTAAGGTATTCCAAAGGTAAGGTGATTTCATAAAACACAACTGCCCTACTGCACCAGTGTACTGGGGGAGAAGTTAACTGCGTGATCATAGTCTGGGTTTTTTCCTGCTGTGGCTTACCCCATTTCAAGTAGAAATTAAACAGTAAGCAATGAATATCTGAAGCAGTAAATTACAAATGGGACTATGTGAGATATATTTCTATCACATTTATAATTCGTTCAGTGTATGTACATATTGAGGATAATGCCAGTGATGTGTAAATGCAGCGGAGATGTATTTAATGAATGATTAGTAAACAATTCATCACTGCCTCTTTCATTAGCTGCACTAAGATCCAATGGAAAAGTACCATAGGTAGAAATACAGATACAGAGAATGGGGAAGGAATACTAACTCAGTATGCACAAGACTAATGATTGAAAAGGCAATTTTAACGTAGGCATTCATTTACTTTTGAGGGTTTTGCTCTGCACCCATTCAGGTTTGTTGATACTGCCTTTCATATCAAATCTACAAGAAATATTTTCCTACCTCCTATAATTTAATTCATATACATCCAGTGAAATATTTTGTATGCATTTTGTGGTAGGATTAAAGGATATTTTTAAAATTTTGAAATCCACCTTTAATTATCCATGCTGTCGTGGAAAAAAAAATGTGTTTAGAAAGTCATGTTGAAAGCATATTTGATGTGAGGTAATAATAGCTGTTTGATATTTTTCAGCTGAAATGGCTTTGCCTTGTAAGATTCAGGAAGTGATCAATTTTTAAAACTCTAAGACAGAAAAAAAAATTTTTATCTATCATCTCAGACACATACAAATAGAAGAAACTATTTTTTCCCATGTTTTGCTTTGTGGTTTTTTTTCTCCCGGAATGTAAAGCTCCAACTGCAAACAGATTTTGATATACTGTGTATATCTTGATACACTGTGTATATCTTGATACATTGTGTATGTATCAGTGTAGCTTTATTTACTTTAAGGCAGCTTCATTCACTTCTCCCTGATGAAAATCAGGACTATTTCATATAATTGTTTTGAAATGGCATGTCTAGAATTTTTATGAACCAAGAATATATGCTAATATGTTGTCCTGAACTGAGGTCTTAATGCACAGTAGAATGAAAGAAATTATCTGTTTTGCTTTAAATAGTAGGACAAATTACTACAGTTCTGCAAAGCAATATTGACAAAATGACTAGATAACAAGAAAAATTAGACTCTCAGATAGAATTGAAAATATGACAGTAAAACAAACATGACATTAAGAGAGTTTGATTTGGATAGGCAAAGAATTTCAAGAGAAAAGACACATGAAATTATAGCAACATAACTTGGGAACCTTTGTGTCATCTACTGATTGAACTTCATGGAGACATCCATCTCATAAGTAAAGGTAATTAACTAATATGAGAGGTTTATCAAGCTATATTTGTAAAGAAGGTTTTCCAAAAAAACATGAAACCAATTATATCATTAAAAGTTTTATCAAATGCCCACTAAAGCCAATAGGAATCTTTCCAGTGATTTCAGGGAGGTTTATTTCCAGTTTGTAACAAAACCTCAAGGCATTCATAGAGAATAAATGCTGATACCAGAATATTTTTTATTTATTTTTTTATCAGGCAGCAGTTTTACACAGTAGGCTGACTCTGACACTAACTGCTCATCTGTTGACTGCCACTGCAAATTTTTGAGAAAAGATTCTAATTATGCCGGTACGGTCATTTGTACCCTTACCACTGACTCATCCACACCCATTAGAGCGACACTAACGTCCTTGACTCTGAGGAACACATGGTAACAATGACTTCAGTAACTGCCTGCCTAATTTTCTATACCAAATGCATTGTTTAGGCTTACTTGTGTTTGGAAATTTGGCTATTACCACAAGCAATCCATAGTTAAGGAACTCATGGTTGTCTTGCACAGATGTTTGCATTTGATCACATGGTTAGTGGAGCATGTTATACGATGATGATTGAAAGTGAATATAAAAGTGTTGACATTGACACTAAATGAAATATGCTGCACTAGAAAGAGCAAATTCACCAATATTTAAAAAATAATTGTTACTGAACTCTTGAATTTTTGCTTTGTCTGATTTATTAAATTATCTAGTAAGGGCCAAAAAGTCACTTAATAAGTCAGTGTAACTGGTGTGTGGAGCTGAACCTGGGAAACTAAAGGAAGTTAATTAATACATTGCTTGATTAGGTTTTTTTTACTGCTTATTAATACATAGGCTTTTTCTTTTGGTAATAACAAAACCTCTACTTTTATAGGTGAGTAAAAAATAATCCTAAAATTACAATTACTTCCATCTCTATCAACTATTCCTTGTTTTTTTCCTCTGAATAACCAAGATATTTCAATTTTGCTTTTATTTGACCTTGACAGAATTGTTCCCTTAACCCTGCAAATTCTCCTTCACTTAGGTTTCTTAGGCAACATAATATGCTTCAATACACTTCTTACACACATTTTGACATTTGCCAGCTGATAAATCAGACCATCTAGTAAATGAGCAATCATCACTCAAAAACCTTCTCCCCCCCGTTGATCACTCCTGGATGGATATGCTCTGTATTGTAACTCAGGTATCACCATTTTGCCTGCGATGTCATGCGTTTGAAAGCAATGCAGATCTGAACAGTGCTTCACTCTATTTCACCATTTTCATGTTTGCTTTTCTGATTTGCTCATTACAGACCAGCCTTTATTAGTCTGCACCAATGAAAGCAAGTGTTTAGTGTTCACAGCAGTGTTGTCTCTCTGCTTATCTAAAATTCATTCACACTAACAGATTGGTGTCAAAACAAGGCCTTTTACCTCCAACAAATCTTTTGACACTTCCACAAAAGTTAAGCTGTTTTCTTAAATAGCTTCCCAGGGTAAAAGTGGCCTATCTCAATCCCAAAGTTATCCCCTTTATTCTCAATAGCCAGGAAGACATCATAAGAAACTAAGTGGGGACCTCCAAACAGTAGCTTTATAACGATTTTGAACACCATCAACAGAATATTGAGAACCAATATTAGCCAGCAAGAATTAGAGCTTTCTTTTATTGTCAAGTTCAATTAAAATCTTTCTGGAGTCAATGCTTCCTGTGGAGTTTGCAGTCTTGTGTATTATACTTGCCAATATTTCAGGGAAAAAAGAAGCAACATAAGCAACAGAATTAGGCCAAATGTGGTATAAACGTCAAATATCAACATCCCAAAAATATTCTCTGTAGAAATATAATATTCATAGCAAATATTCATTGGTTTGAGGAGAGGGATAAATTATCCCTGTACATATGTCTCTCTCCCTCTCTACCCCCTTATTCTTGTCATTAAGAGACAATACTGAGATGCTGAAGAACATTTCCAGCAATGGAAATTACAGTTTATAAATATTTCACACAGCCAGATGATTGTACTTGATTAATTAGTTTTCAAGAAGCAAGTTAAAACCTATGAAAACATCAACAAAACCTCTCTGAATAATTTCTCAAAGAGAATATCAGTAAGCAGAAATCCATTTTATAACATCAGTATTACAAATTTCCAGGGCCACCTACCTCTAATACATGTGTTAAAAAAGAAAAGAAAATTTCAGTATTACTTTGATGGCTATTTTACATAACAAAAGATCTGTATTTACCCCAAGAGAAAAAACCAACACGTCTTTACCAGACTACAAACATGAATGATCAGCAGGTTTGGGGCTGAATCTTAATTCAAAAGTATTTTTAAAATACCATCTGCTACATAATGGGACATGTCTTCTGTCTTAAACTCACATCTGAAATCTCTTAAGCACACTCAATATGTATGATAAATATTGGTTAGAAATTAGTGGTTTCCCACATCTGTCAGGATCATCCAATATCCAATGAAAAATTTGCATGAAAGTCCAGTAATAGATAAAGGTGATGTTAGACCCCAAGCCACTACAATAAAGGAGTAGGGCACATTTTTCTCCTGCTTAAAATAGAAATTTCAAGAAAACATATACAAATTAAAATCAAGGTTGAGTTTACAGTATTTTTGCTGTTCTTAGAAAGTTAGTTTTAATTAGGCTTAGTGTATATGCACGTTTAGTGCAATTCAATCTCCAACTTTTGATTCTTTATAGGAAAGGCTAAGGATTCCACAAGTTTGCAATGAGAATACAATTCAAACTCCCATCGAGCCAGGAGCAGCAACATAGAAGGCAGGACCTTCAGCTGTACTAGCTAAAAGATTCAGCTTCCTAACTGAAAAACCCGTTTTATCCTGATGCAGAGTAAGAGCTACACTTGTTTCTAATTAATGCATAAAATGAATTTTATATTTGCTAACACAGAAATTAATTTCCTTGTTAGGGGGAGAAAGGAAAATGGAACACTTTGTAGTACATGCATACATGTAAAATCCTTATTTTATTTTTAAGAAGGAAAAATTCTGGTATGGGAGCAAAATACTTGCTGGCTTATGTAAGAGTTCAAATCTGGGGGGAAGCTTCTCTAGAGGTAGTGCCCTGCAGCTCTGATGGAACTGGGTTCTTGGGAAATACAGTTACTTCTCTTTCAACAACACTTATTTCTTCCCCAGCTAATTCATAGAAATAAGTAGATAGTGGTCTTCAAAACTGGAAGAAATTATCCTAACAGAAAGAAAAGAATGCAAAACCATAGTCAAAGGACATTGGCAGTTTCCCTCCTATACATTTTCATTGCCAAAAGAAGCAACGTTCAATAGATTTAAGATAGATTTAGCTAAATGTAGTTAGATTTATTTATTTGTGTTTGAATAAATCCTCTCAGATAACAATACCACTGTGTCTACCACTAAAAATAATCATTGCCCAAGTTGCAAGACACTCATCTGAAATGTTCCAGCAAGTCACAACATGGTCTTCTACTCTCCAAGGCTGTACAGTTCGTAGTTATCCCTGCACAGCTACTGCCTACTGCATGTTCTATGCACATACTATGTAAATTATGTATTTTGATTTTCTGTTACTCTCAGAATTTTACTTCCTTACTTGAGGCCTGCATTTCATCCTTTATTATCTAAATGGCTTCTGTCTCAGCATGGCTGCACCGCAATCCCTTTGGAAGTCTTTGAAAGGTGCCAGTCTTGGAAATATTATTGAACTGATGCACTTACATAAGACAGATTGCTTCAGCAGGCACCAAAATCTTATACACAAGCTAAGTTCTAAGTAAGGTAGATTGATCCAGACTTTATTGTTCCTAAACTGGAAGCAAGAAGAGAAATACAAAATGAAAAGATAACAACATATATGAGCATAATATGGTTGGTATTTCTTCTTTGGTCTGAGTCCCTGACAGTCCCAGAAACTGAGCTCTGATCCTGCCTATTGAACAAGTGTTCTATTGCTGTAGGCTGGGGACAGTAACTGTTATTGAACATGCATCATCCATCAGTTATTATCTGGTCTCCCCTGTAAACTTTAGCAGTCACATTTTAAGTTCAAGTTCAAATGTCCTATCCATTATAAATTATTTCTAATGTCACAAAGCAGAGGTTCAACACTGGCTTAAGATAAACTATTGAAGAAGTGGCATCTGGAGAAGCATCCAGTGGATGACTTTCATTGGACTCAGAACTGTAGTTGGAGAAGGGCATATGTTAAGAAGAAGAGCACAAACCAGGAGGGAAGTGTGCCTAAGCAGCAGCAAAAAAAAGGAGTCGGAGTGCCAGAACTGCTAAAAAGCATTCAGAGTAAAGCAAGGAAGAGCTGACTGGAAAATGGGAAAGGTGTTCCAAGTAACAAAATTTCTAGTTGCAGTTCTGGTTCATTATTCTTTCATTATTAAAGCTTTATTATTCTCTGGGATCATAGTGTAGGCGGGAGGAAAAAACAGAAAACAAAACCTAAACCATAAGCAGAACAGTCAGCAGTGTAATGGTTGAAAATAACTTTCTATGTCTTCTTATCAGCCACCAATGCAAAACCCTTTCAGTGGACATAAAGAAATTCTGTAAGAGATCCATCAAATCCACTATCTTCTCTCAATCAATGTACAAAAACATTTAAATGGCAGGTGCAAGGAAATTTGCAATGTCAGTAACGAAGGCATTTAACGGTTAGACTTATGCCTTGAAAAATCAAAGTGCATCTCTATTACCATGTATTTTATATACGGCATAGATATTCTCAGTAAAGTTTAAAATCAGTTTTTCTTTTACTGAGTTTAGTAAAATCACTTCTGTCAATTAATATCACATTAAAAGCAAGATGAACTTTTCTTTTTTACCTGAGTTTCTTCTGTTGCATTTTCCTGGTACTGAAATCTCTTTTTCTTGTATTATGAGAATGTAAACTGGGACACCCTACAATCCCAGTCTTTTCAGTCTCTCCTCAAATGGAAGCCTTTCCATGTCTCTATCTTAATTCATGCTTGAGATCTCCACATGACAATTTGATCCACTCTAAGTAGGTTACCATGCCAACCTCCTTAACACTAACCTTTGCAAGAAACCACAGAAAAATTACCAAATAATACAGGGTAGCTGTTCTAAAAAAAGAGCAACGTTTTAAAATGCTACCACCTGGTGGTAACCGACCAGCAAAACCTTGACACGTGCTAAAAACAGATGATCAAATTCTTCCTCTGACTAAATACAAATTCAAACCTTACAGGGCTTGCAAACTGGTAAACAGGAGCTAATGGGATTGTACTATTTTACAGCTACGATGTCCTGTAGCTACACTCAAGAGAAGAAATATGACACACCAAATCTCATACAGTCTAGTGGCATGTGTTACGCACTTTTGTGCGCTTCAGTTCTGTCCTGGTTTCAGCTGGGAGAGTTAATTTTCTTCCTAGCAGCTGGCATAGTGCTGTGTTTTGGATTTAGTATGAGAAGAATGCTGATAACACACTGATGTTTTGGTTGTTGCTAAGTGGTGCTTACCCTAGTCAAGGACTTTCTTTTTCAGCTTCCCATGCTCTGCCAGGTGCACAAGGAACTGGGAGGGGGCACAGCCAAGATAGTTGATCCAAACTGACCAAAGGGGTATTCCATACCATATGACATCATGCTCCATATATAAACTGGGGGGAGTTGGCCAGGGGGAGCGATCGCTGCTCGGGGACTGGCTGGGCATCGGTCAGCGGGAGGTGAGCAACTACATTGCGCATCACTTATTTTATATATCCTGTTATCATTATTATTATTATTATTTTCTCTCCCTCTGCTGTCCTATTAAACTGTCTTTATCTCAACCCACGGGTTTTACTTTTTTTTTCCCTCCGATTCTCTCCCCCATCCCTCCGGGGCAGGGAGGGGGGAGAAGAGGGTGAGCGAGCAGCTGTGTGGTGCTTAGTTGCCAACTTAGTTGCCAACTGGGGTTAAACCACGACAGTCCACATATGTATCTGTGGATAGAAAGCCAAAATTAAAGTCCCCTAAACAAGATAGTTATGGAGGTGGTTCACTACTTGGTATTGAATGAGTAGGCTATTTGTCCCAATACAGAAAAAAAAAGATACAATTACACAAATAAAGAAAAAAAGGCTGCATTTTCTGCAAGTGTAATTGCACTGACTTCAGCAGAGCTACTGGCACAGGGAAACTCCATTTGGAGCTGCCTTTGGTGACTGCATTATATAACATGATATGCTTTAATCAGTAGCTAAGATAAGGTAAAGGAGACAAATATGTGTTTCTACAGATATCCAGTGATAGCTATTAAAATCTTTACAGTTTCCCCTTTCAAGTACTGAAATCCCTATTCTCTGGGCAGGGAAACCAAGAACATTGAGTGCTTTGGTAAACTCAGCTAGGCAAAAGTAAAGACTTCTATCACAAACACCACGGACCTGGTCCTGATCTCACACTGAGTCATAGAATCATAGAATCATAGAATCATTTAGGTTGGAAAAGACTAAGAACATCCAGTCCGACCATTAACCTAGCACTGCCAAGTCCACCACTAAACCATGTCCCTAAGCACCACATCTACACATCTTTTAAATACCTCCAGGGATGGCGACTCAACCACTTCCCTGGGCAGCCTCTTCCAATGCTTGACAACCCTTTCTGTGAAGAAATTTTTCCTAATATCCAATCTAAACCTCCCCTGGCACAACTTGAGGCTGTTTCCTCTCGTCCTATCGCTTGTTACTTGGGAGAAGAGACCGACATCCACCTCACCACAACCTCCTTTCAGGTAGTTGTAGAGAGCGATAAGGTCTCCCCTCAGCCTCCTCTTCTCCAGGCTAAACAATCCCAGGTCCCTCAGCTGCTCCTCATAAGACTTGTGCTCTAGACCCTTCACCAGCTTTGTTGCCCTTCTTTGGACACTCTCAAGCACCTCCATGTCTTTCTTGTAGTGAGGGGCCGAAAACTGAACAAGGTACAAGAGTACAAGGCTGACTCTGCTGGCTTCAGCTGAATTATTTCTGATTCATATTGGACTGAGATCAAAACAAAGTCTTCCTCCAAGTCTAATTAATTTTGTTTTCATTCTCACTTGCATCTGAATTAGCAGTGAACAGTTGATACACATGCATTAAAATTTCCCTGTTAACTCTGATGATAGAAGCATATGTGTGTTTCACAGAGTGCTGTGTGTCAGGGTACCTGGAGAATATGGTTTAGTTGGTACAGACAGATCATAAGGGAGGATACACATAGGTATGAGAAAAATGCCTGATAATTTGCATAAACAGCTGGCAGTATGCTCAGGGGGCCAAAAGCTCCCACCACATCTGCAGATCACCATCAGATTGCTTTGCCCCTACTTCTGAATAGCTTCTCTATAGCATATATTTCACTACAGAAATTACAGTTTCCTTTTCTGCCTTTCAAATTATCATTAAGCTTAGAGGTGAATGTGCTAGCTCTTCCCCTTCCCTCAGAAATAGGAAACTCTTCCCTATATGTCAAAGCTTCTTTCCTTTTAAGGACATGGAGTTTTGTATTTTTCTTCCTAGTATGTTCAGTTTCCTAATTCAGAATCATTACGTTGATTGACAGATGCATAATAGCCAGAAATGCATGGTAAATTTGAAAAAGAAAATAACCTTTGCTACAGTATAATATTTCATGTAAAAAGCTATACAGTAGCAGTTGTGATACCTCAAATTTCCTATATTATTTCCTTTACTTATGATAGCCTATAACTGTGATATCTGTTTGCACTTACATTTTATGATGGTCATTGCAGAAACTGACTACTGTGAAGTAGAATAGCTTGTGCAAAAAAATAAGGAAACATATCAAATAAGAAGATCCTTGCCTTTTTTTCTGGAATAAGGACAAGATTTTAGCCACCCTTTTATGTCTATCCAATTGGCTCTGGTCTATGTCACTTCAAATGACACTAGAATGGTAGTATAATGCACAAAAGCAACAGATCCTTTCAACTATTTAAGCACATGTTCAGTCTGAGTATTTGGCTGGGACTGAAATGGAAGGTGACTTGGACATCCATTTGTTCTTTGTTCATTATAAGTAGCTGCTACTAAATTCATGTTGGTAATCAAAGACGTCTTCTGGCTTTTTGGGGATTTTTACTCATATTTCTGAGGAATGATCAAGAAATAAGAATTAGATTTTTTGACAATGGTGGTTCTGTCTCAACCCCTAATTGTTACTGGTGTTCATTTGTACCTGCAGGATAATAGGCCATTTCTTTTCAACATTAATTTTTCTCCGGAAAATCACAAAATACTAAATATACTTAATATTCTCAGGTTGCATGTCTTATAAACCTGAGTATTGACCTGGCTTTCCCTCAGGTGACAGTATGGTAGTGCTTTAAGAGCCTTGCTGAGTAACTAAGGTAGTAATAGACTGGAAAAGCAAAGTCATTTCAGTCACCCCCTACACACACACACTTCAACCATTAAGGTTAGATTAGGTTTTTGCAGTCTGAAGTCTGGCTGGTAACAGGTCTGATTGCCCAGCATTTTGTCAATGCTCATAAGCAGAAGGAAGTATGCATCCGGAGAGAGGAATGAAATCACTGACTTGAGCTGCTGGTTCAGTCAGAAATCAGGACCTACTAGGTAAGTGCAGTGTGATTAAAATCAAGATAACATAGATGGCACTAATAAACAAAGAGCCTCAGGAGGGACAATCTAAAGCAGTGTGAAGAGCAAGGGAGACAAAAAGGATGAAGGAGAAAAGAATGCCATGATTTCAGCAAAAAAGACAGGATGTTACATTTAAATTTGAATTTCATGAACGAATGAAATTACTTCACAAACACTGATATAGACATGCTTTCTAGATAACTCTATGACAGACGTGATGAGAAAAAAGAATCTGCAAACAACCCAGTTTTCTCAAACAGGGAAGGGCTTAAGCAGAATTTAGGTCAGAGCATCAAACAAGAGTGGTAGGGAGAATCAAAGGCAAGGTCCAAAACAGAAAGAATATTTGGGATGCAAAGAAAAAGCCTGAAACTAACAGAGCCAGACATACCAAATACAACTCCAATCCTTAATATAAGCAGAGCCAGAAATCAGCCAAGGATACAGCAGACCATTATAAAAATAGATGATAATACAAAATGTAGTAAAAAACTCTTTAGAGGGGTCGTTCTAGAGGATGAAGGGAGTTATTCTAATAATAGAGATGTCTGTGTGTAGTATTTTTAAATGTTTCAGAGAAGGCAGGTCATTTGCACCTTCACTGCATACACACTGAGACACCAGAATGCAGAAAAGCTATATAAGAAATTTTATAACAAAATGAAAAAAGGAATCAAAGTGTTAGCTGCATAGTTAAAACAGTATAGGATTTGGCTTCACAAGCAAGCTGAAGAAATTTAATAACGAAAAAGCAGAAATAAAGCTACTTATATAGGCTTCAGCCTCAAGTACCAGATACACTTTTCATGACTAGTGCTTCAAGGAACTAAATGCCAAATGCCGTAGCTCAACAAGCCCTTAAACCCCAACGCTTATTGTTTTATCAAATGATCATGTAATGGTATTTTTTTAAATGGTGTTTCTCAGCAAAGGAGAGATTTGTCTTGATTTGTCACCCTATTGCTTTGTACCTGATCTAGTAAAAGCAAACAGATCATAAGTGGAATGACGATCTAAAATGCTGGCCTATTCTTCAAAGGACTTGACTCCAGGGTTTTCTATAAAAAAAACAAAGGATGTCCTGGAGGTGAAAATTCTGTGGCCAGACCCACAAAGAGTGAGGTGCTATTATATTGCAGCCTATGACTCTCATCAGTCATGACACAAACAACTAGGCAAGTAACCTGAAATGCTAAGCAGCATGGCCAGACTGATCCTTGGTGTAACTCCATTTATTTGGGGGAATTTGTATCCCAGACAACTGTGTTGAGTCTGATTCAAACCTGATGTAAGCAGGCTCAATTCCCTTGATATCAATGCAATATGACCAGCTTAGCATAGAAGGCCTGGATTTGGCATAACATGTCTCTTGTAGTGAGTTGATTTTGCAAAACACCACAGTTTGTCAGCTCTTTTGATATCTCTAGTCTCAGAAGAACTGCCTCCTTCTAGTATTGCATTGATTCATTGCTGAGTTGACCTTTAC
This sequence comes from Balaeniceps rex, assembly GCA_013401315.1. Taxonomy (NCBI): domain Eukaryota; kingdom Metazoa; phylum Chordata; class Aves; order Pelecaniformes; family Balaenicipitidae; genus Balaeniceps; species Balaeniceps rex. The sequence goes on from VYZW01026692.1 coordinate 63,605, forward strand.
AAATGGACCAGAATAGAATGGAATTTAGTTTATATAATGTCTTTCATTCAGGAGATGTCTCCAATCATGGATAAAGCAATAATAATATGAAGATAATATGTAGGCAAATATAAAAACAGTTGTAAATTAGGCAGCAATACATATATTGCCTTGAATACAAGACGATTACAAATGAAAAAACATTATTCGCTTGTATTTGAACATTTTTCTCCTTCCCATTTAAAGCATAATGTTGCAGAATTAATTTTGTGGGCTAGGAATACACTGAACTGTAGCATAAATTGACATGTAACTCATTTCACTAGTTCATTCTTCTGGGTTTAAAATTATTCTGTTTCTTACAGATTAAAAGTATGTATTTTTAATTGCTTTCCAGATTTATTTTAAGGTGAATCTATACAGTTATTTTTGAGATGTGTGAAGCTGTGCTTTGTAGGTCTTGAATATCTGTCTCTACAAAGCTGCCCATTGACCATAGCAAACCATTCTTTTCAGCTCCATTACTTCCTTTCTATTTCCTGATACTTCTGTAGTACCATGGAGGTAAAGAATTATCATCATGGTCTTCATCTGAAAGACTGAAAATGCTTTAAACAATACAGAATTGATGGAGCAGCATGCTGATACATTAAAAATGTTTGTGAGCCTGCAAAACCAATATCTCCCTTACATGCCTTTATATTCATCCGGAATTGTATTATGCTTAATAGGACTAACAGCTGAATTGTCTGGTATGCTCATGATCCCAGGGAGCTATAGTATGGCAATAAAGAGTACATGAAACACTTGTATTGATAGAAATGCAAAGGGCAAACATGAGAAACAGCAGCCTATGAGCCTGAAAAGCAATGAAACCATGGAATAAGGGAATGCAAGGAATTTGGTTTCAGGAAGGCTAATTTGGAGATGTTTGGAAATGCAGACTAGCTTCTTCTCTGCCTTATGCCAGCTGTGGTTGCCCAATGTCAGATGATGCCATTCTGATGCATGTTTTATATTTTGTTTCTACTAGTATAATATAACCCCAAATGATTAATGCATCATAAAACATACCTTTGTGGGAGAACGTTGAAGGTCCTCAGAGATACCTGTCTTGTTCGTAAATACAGCTTTGTAAATCCATTGCGTCAGTCTCTGTGACTGGCAAAGGATTTCCCACTCCTCTGCACCAGCTAATGGGTGGTTATGAAATGCCAAGAACTGGTGCATACAGACCTTTCTGAGTTTAGGGAACTTTTCAAATATAGACTTTTTTTTGAAAGCCGATACAGTAGATTGTAGCAGATGGCTCGTTCTGTCTGGTAGATCCTTCTTCGTTCATGGCTCATTGAACTAGTAGTGTCATTACTGTCTAGCATGTTAATTTGGAATCCATGTGCTAAACTTCATTGCAAAATTTTATGATGAAAAGATTTGATTTGTGTGTGTGATAGCTACTATTTCTTATTCAATATGGCAAAATAGTTACAGTTCCCTCTAGATATCTTTTAAAGCTGGCTTTTCAGCTCTCCTCTACCATTTCACTGGAAAAGCAGATTTCATGATTCTGTGTCTAGTTGCTAGGAGGTTAATGCAAGGATATATTTTTTCCTAGTGACTTGGAAACCAGAAGATTAAAAAAAAAATCCCCTTCTTAAAATAATTAATCTAATATTAAATATATTTTACATTTACAGCTGTATCTTCCAATTCTTTGCAATCTTTTTCTCGGCACAGGAGTTATTGAAGAACTTCACATTTCACATACTGCACTGTTCATCTCTACAACATAAGGCAATTTACACTGGAAGCACACATGAAAAAAACTTAGAAATTAATCTTCAGCATTATGTAGTGGATTTCCACAGGCCTTTTAGTGATTAAAATTTTAATCACCTGATGATTAAAGGTTTCATTACTAGGCAATTAGCACTTGAAGTTTAAGTGCTGGGCATTTAACTCCATTTTGGAAGTGGAACCATCAGTGGTTGGGGATTGCAAAGTTGGATGGATCATAAGGCAGCAATGAAGTAAGAGCAAAGGGGCCAGACAAGGTCAAAGGGAAGGGGAAGCTTCAGGGTGCAAGTGCATGAACAGCGTAAGGATCCCTTTCACCAGGTTTCAGCAGAAGAAGGAGATTTAGGTCTAACGAAGGGGATGACAGGGCGCTGCGGGAGCCAGCAGCTCCCTCGGTGCCAGGAGCAGGGCAGCCGGGGGGGAGGGGTGGGGCAGGGGGGGCGGGCAGTGGGGCAGCCCCAGCCCCAGGCATCGGGCACCTCCCTGGGGACAAGGACAGTTGTTCAGTCCTTGCATGATAATGTGGATCTTGAGGCAGAGTAAAACTTGCCTAGAAATTGGTCACGAAGAATATTTGTTTAATCTTCTGTGTGTTTTGAGATAGAAACCACTGTTGAAAGCTGAAGTATTTATTGTAGCGCATTTTAACACGTGAATCGTTATTGTTGTTGTTTTCCATAAAAAGATATATTTAGCTGGAAACCTTCACTCTATTACCCTAGGCTAACTGAACTGCAATTTAAGCAAGATGCATTTTTTGGGGTTGTTTCAGAATTGTAGATTTTGCATATTGGCACTGAGTGTTGAAATGCCGAGCTGGAAGCTTATTAGTTCTTTTCTTAGCTCTTGCTAGTTTTAGCTGCTGCTTAATCTTTTTTTTTTCCCCCTTCTTTTTCTCACCAGCAGGAACACTTTAGTTATAGAAGGGTTACACGGTCTTTTCTCTCCCAGTATAAATATCTAGTATTGATTTATCTGTGAACAAACTGGATTTGTTATTCCATTATAAAATATATACAGTAGACATTGGAGCTGGAGGATGTTACAATACTCTGATCTACAAGAATAGTAAAAAAAAGACCAGATTTAAAAAAAGACCTTGTTCTGACTCAGTTCCATAGCTCACTGATATTAAAGGAAGCTGCATTCATGTATCAGAGTCTAGACTATGGAGCTTAATATATTCCTTCAGAGTTTTCATGCTGTTTCAAGATAGCATAGGGGTTTGAAACTATAACTAGTCATTCAGAAGGATAAGAAGTTCATTCTTATTTTTTTTCTTTTTTTCTTTTTCTTTTTCTTCACCATTTGAGTACCTTTCCATTGAGATGCTGGGCAAGACAATCAGCAGCATAAAGTCCATGGCGCTTGTAGCAGAATAAGTAAATACGTGGGAGGAGAAAATCCAAACCCTCCCCCATGTATTACCTAATTGTTTTTATTTGGTAGAAGATAAATGTAGTAAGCATTGGACTAAATCCTGTCCTTAGTTCTGCTGAAAAGCCAGTTAGCAACTAAACAAGGAAGTATCAGAATGAATCAGACACTAAAGGTGCTATTATGAGTAGGAATCAGATGGTGAGTGTGAGCCGAAATAGGTTTTTGCAAAGATGAAGTTAAAAAAAGCACAAAGCAATGTAAAAATAGTTTAAGAATGAAAGCCTGATTTCAATCTGGTGTTTTGGGAATAGCAAATACTACACTAAACTGTTCCATCACCTGAAGAAATAATGTCAAGTAACAAGGAAAATTGTCCTTGCAAAGCAGCTACTGAAGAGATATTCTGACTTGGAATACATTATTTTTTTCCTTTTTGTGAATGACAAAAAGCATGAAGACTGCACTTGTCCTTATACACTTTATTTAAAAGGTGACAATTACAATGGTCTCTGCTTACACGAATAATTGCATTGAGACAGACTGAATTCCAGCATGGAAGTGAAGTCTGAATGCTGTTTTTGTTTATTTTTCGTTATGATAAAGCCCTGCAAATTTACAGCAGAAAATTCTACAGATGCCTATAGGCACAGCTGCAGCTTTTCAAAGATAGGTCTATACATCTTATAGATTGGGTTAGGTAGGATTTGTCTCCTCTTTATTTTACCCATCTGCAGGAATTTACCTGACTAATTTTACCTACCTGCCTCAGGAGAAAAGGGCTTATGTCCTTGAGGTGCTTATTTCTGTCCCCTGACTGCAAAGTGGACTGACTCAGACATGTTTGCATTGTGGATATATATGTCTGATGAGAGGAATTTTATCCTTATGAAGTTCTTCCTCGGGTGCTCATGGTCAGCTTTCATTTTTATAAACCCTAAATAAATCTGGATCATCAGCAACTTGTCATATTATTGCTAGGATAAGATGAATCATGCCCTGGAAGTGCTGTGGGGTTTTTTTGTGTTTTTTTTTTAACCCAAGCACATGACTATGCAGATTAAAAATCCTTAGACAAATGCTGTTGTAAACAAATTAGGTGGGATGAATTCAGCCCTGGGTATTTTCTCTTCTTTAGCAGTCAGCCATTATCCTTCTGAGCTGGTAACAACACATCTCAGAATGAAATGAATTGTGCAACACTAACTGCAGCTACCAATAAGCCATTAGGTAGCAATTTAAGTAAAAGGGATTAACATAACAATAGCTGAACTGGCAAAACTGACCTCTGTACCTTAAGGGGAGATTTCTCTTTTTTTTCCCCTTTTTGCTTTAAGTATAAGGCTACCCTGCAGGAGGAAACAGATAATTTTTTTTTTTTAATTCCATGTTTGTTTTTGTGCTGGTTATAAAATGAAATCGTGAGGAATTTTGAGTAATGATAATGATAGACAACCCAAACTCATGAGTTATTGGCATTGAATGGTGAAAGAAAATCTTGAGATGCTTAACAAGCATTATCAAGTTAATCTTTTTCTGGCTAGCTTTTAAAGAAAAGATTTTTTGAGAAAATTATTTGGAGACAGGCAGGACAATTTCTGAAGGAAAATACGCAGGTACAGTCATAGAAAAAGGCACAACCAGTTAATTAGATTTAAAGAGGTAGTACCTGGTCAATTGGACCTAACCATATGGCAAACTAACAGGGGATCAGACTTTCATATGGCTATAGTCTGTTTGTTAAAAAGACCTGGTTTAAAATTATAAAAAGGAGATTGTCAAAAGCACTTTGAAAACAGATTTATTACTTTAATAAGCACAAGCATATGGAATGGAAAAGAAATGAGAGATTTAGAGCCTACGCATATGTTTATTTAATCTGTGAGAATGCAATGAGTAGACCAAAAAGGAAATGTAAAATTATCTATATACTTCTCACATTTACCATAAGATGCAAAAGAATTTAGTTCCACTTAATGTGTTGGTCTACGAGATGACCTGCATATAGAAAATTTGTTGTCGATTTCATTTCCAGAAGCAATCAATCTCATTTCAGGAGATTAACTAGTTATAGCAGTGTTGCAAGTGACTTCCTGTATAACTGAGCATGATCTCTCAATTAATTAGAAATAAAACAGTGATCCCAGTTGCAGCAACATAAAGACACCTGTTTTAAACATTTAAATCCAGGGAAGATATTTAGTAACATTAGAGATGGCGTGCAAGGACCATATAAGAGCTAAGGGTCAACGTTAGAACCGTCTTTGGTCCTTCCTTACCTTCTAGTAGCCCATGCTTGATTCTGACCTATCTGAATATGCGAAGACAGAGAGAACAATGGAGAAAAGTCCAGGCTGTAAAAGGCTGTAGACTCTTTGAAATACAAGTGCTACAAAATAGCAATTTCTCAACTTACTTTGTTCAGTTTTACTGAAGTTGTATGTAATGGATTAATATACTATATGAAACACGTCACACTATCTTACTGCATCTCATTTTCATTTCATGTACTTTGTGAAGTTTTTAAAGCTTTGTGCAATCTTTTAAAAATGTAGACGCTAGCTACACAGCTTTGTTCCAATATCAGTCTCCGAATTGACATAGCATCTACTTTGATATTTTTGCTGCTTACTGTCCCTCTTTTAATGCATCCAAAGGCTTCCCTATTCTTCCAGTCAGCAAGTTCCCCTATGTTGCACATCACTATACTTTTATTTGATAGCATTCAAATTAACTTGTTTGAATGTACTACTTCACCATACTATCTAGATTACACTCTGTAACTGACCTTGCTTAATCATCATCATTCATTCTTCAGGTCTTTGAATCACTCAGATCAGCAGCTCTTACCAGAGCTTAGAATCATAGAATCATAGAATGCTTTGGGTTGGAAGGGACCTTTAGAGGTCATCTAGTCCAACCCCCCTGCAGTGAGCAGGGACATAATCAACTAGATCAGGTTGCTCAGAGCCCCGTCCAGCCTGACCTTGAATGTTTCCAGGGATGGGGCTTCCACTGCCTCTCTGGGCAACCTGTTCCAGTGCTTCACCACCCTCATTGTAAAAAATTACATCCTTATATCTAGCCTAAATCTACCCTCCTTTAGTTTAAAACCATTACCCTTTGTCCTGTCACAACAGGCCTTACTAAAAAGACTGTCCCCATCTTTCCTATAGTCCCCCTTTAAGTACTGAAAGGCCACAAGAAGGTCTCCCCGCGGCCTTCTCTTCTCCAGGCTGAACAACCCCAACTCTCTCAGCCTGTCCTCGTAGGAGAGGTGCTCCAGCCCTCGGATCATTTTTGTGGCCCTCTTCTGGACTCGCTCCAACAG
>VYZW01026693.1:5267-32209 GCA_013401315.1 Balaeniceps rex
GTGTAGCTCTGGCAGCCCTTGTGCAATATTATGTAGCGATTCACAGTCTAACGGGGTAAATAACATCTTTATGCATTTTGGAAATATGACATCTGATTTTTTATGGAAATACATGAAGAGCAGTTGCTTGGCTTTGCTTGAGTTCATTGAAAACATTCAAAGGTGGAAAATTTCTGTCTTTTCACTTTTATTGGTGAGACACATTCTGAAACTTCAGTTTCATAGATAATGACATTCTGGATTATTTTTAAAGGGTTGTGATGCAAATGGTGGGTTGCAGTACAAATGGTGGGTTGTGTCTTTCCTATCGTATGAATAACACAGAAGATTGGATTTTGTTTCTGTGAACAAACCCTTTTACACAGCAGTGTTTTTTCAGTACTGTCTGTCATAGTCACTGACGTTACTGTCTGCTACAGTAGTGTACAGTGCTGCTAAAACATTACAGATGAGTAGGTATTTGCATGTTTCCCACAACAAACAGCTGCCTGGGTTGCATGTACATACACTGTATTGTGCATAGCATACCTTTATGCACAATATGGAATTCAGCAAGTGTACTACCTGGCTCAAAAATCATGTTCATGTACAGTAAACCAAGCATAGAAATTGGTTCCCCAGATCATTCACTGCATATAATGGAGGGTCAGCAAGTGACAAACCTCTAAAGCACTGCAAGTAAGTGAATTCAGGTAATAGAGAGACTGCAGAGCCAGTATCTGACATTAATCAGTCACCTGTGTCTGTCCTCCTGAAGTAGCAGAAATATTAGCAAGTTACTAATACAGTGTACATTGGAATATTTATGTATAAAGTTAAGAGGCATACCTGGAACAGTAATTTTATTTACATGTTTTTACAGGAAGCAACACACCATACTCTAGCAAAATGTTCAATTTTTCTGCAGTGTTTGTACCCAAATTTCTTTGCATGATATCCAGGGTCATATGCAATGTGTTGTGCAGACCAGAGCAGTAAGCTGGTTTTCCTTGTGGGTGTTGCAGTTTGCAGAACCTGTGGTTTGATTTTTGCAGTGTAGGAATTTTCCGTAGACGGCGCTTTACACCCTGTCTTCTGTCTGGCTGCCTAGCTTGAGTGATGCCTCATACTCCATAACTTACCAGTCTTCCTTGTGCTGTTGCTGACTCGATCTGACTAGCAATGATTTTAGTCTTCTGTGACTAAACAATTTTTAATAGAAATTGTAATTTAAAGCAAAATTTTGGAGCATTTCATCTTCCAGGATTCCAAGCTTGTATGTGAAGTGATATTGGCAAAGCAACAGTCTTGTTTTGCTAGTTTACTCACTTTCTGCTTCTGCTGATGTAATTTATAGTACCCAGCTATAATGTTTACCCTGCAAATGAAATGTCCTTAAATGTACATGTATGTATCATGTACACGCATATACATGTACGTATCATCAGCAAGAGAAAATGTATACAACATATACTGAGCTTTGGCTTCAAAACAGAGTCTAAGCAGAGCATGTTTTATTTCCTCAGAAAGATGATTATCATTACATTTAATTACATAACTTTACACAGATTCCATCTCAAACATTAGAAAGAAATTGCAGGTTCTCTGAATTTGCAGAAATGATCCAGACAAGTGCACAGGCAGAGCAAACCGGGTAATCCTAAGCCTTACACAAAAAGATGGTCTACACAGCTCTCCATTTCTGTCTCCCTTCTCACATCTGAGCAGTGTCACTTAATGCTTTTCAAGTCTGAAGTATCCCAGAATAATTGGAATTACCTAGAGTACCATTCTGAGATTCCTCCTTCCTGCTTCAAGGCAAAGATAAACTGAAAGTTCACTGTTGGAAATAAACTACACTGACAACGGTTTACTCTGATCTCTAAAATCAAAGTGAGTGGGAGAGAAGATGCCAAAGCAAAGAAATATGTTCATATTAAAATAAATAGGGATTTCTACTTGATTAATAGGCTTTTAGTTTGGAAAAAGATTGCTGCTTCCTAAGTTAGTTTATCAAAGACAGTCAACAACCTGCATCTAAAACACCTCACGAATGTGCTAGTAGATCCATTTCAATTTTGTGACCAACTTTTCATTGCATGAAGATGATGGATACCTTCATCTTACAGAGCATATACAAAGAGATATTCTTATGGGTGTCTTGCTTGAGCATTGCTTTTTGTAATCAATGTTAATTTACTAAGATTGGAAGACAAAACCACTATAAACCCATTCTGAAGAAAAATAAACTTGCTAGGTTGCAGAACTATATCAATCACAATTCTTTATCCTTTTACTCTGTAGAAAACAAAATATGAAAACCCAGCAGAATTTCTTGGATCACATTCCCTTGTTAAAATATGTTGATGTTGACATTAAATCCTTTTGAAAGCTTACCACTTACCCTCCCTGCACCCAAAAAATGCTTTTAAAATTTGGGATTGCTGACCTGCATTTTCCAGTAGCACTGTTGGACATTCTGATTTTTGTTTGCAGCAGTACAAAGAAATAAAATAGCCATGTTTACAGCTATGCATACACCACAGACCTAACTGTTTACCCCTCTCATCTGTGGTGTTCTGATCTCTTCCAAAATGTGAGAGACATTCACAAAGAGGGTTTTCTGGCAAGTAGTGTAATAACAGCCAATTTCTGATGCAATAAATCTAACTGATAGGGTTCCAATTAAAAAAAATCAGGAAATTATCAATTTGAGTACTGGAATTTCCAAGTGCATTTATAGAATTCTCAGTTTCACAGAAAATTCTCACTTTCAACATGCAACAGTGGTGTTGAAAGACAGTACAACTGTAGGATTTAAAGCTAAGGTCTATTTTGTGTGAAGAACATAACGTAAAGAATTGTGTAGAAAAAAATACTGCATTCATAAGATATACAGCAGCTTACTGTAAAATTATCACCATTCAATAAAAATTCAGGGATAAAATCCTGATTCTTTTGAACTTGATGACGAAATTGTCATAGTTCAAACTAAGACAATGACTCCAGGTGTTAAAATGCCAGTAAAGCAGAAAACATTCAGAAAGGGTAGTTAATGGTCTTTTCTTATAAAGTGCGTATTATTATTAGTGAAAAGTCCAGTTCATACTTAGTTCATCATTGTTTATTTTCAAATTTGGGCCTCATGCAATACAGTATGCAACGGTTGTCGTTCATTGCCTCATAACCTAGGAATAAACCTTCCTGCCTCCTCTTTCTCTCCAGAGGTACTTTGCCTAGGGAATAATCACATTAAAAATCAGTAGGATTTCTCACTGACTGAGGTAGCACTCAGCATGAACAGTGTCGGCAGAGCTGAACTCTAAATTAAGTTGACATCCTCATTCTTCTGCCCATTTCCTCTCCCAGTGTTGTTCCACTGACACACGAATAGCATCAAACCTGCACGACTGCTACAAATTCTAATTCTGATACTGCTGGAAGGACGATGAAATATTTTAAAACCCCACAGAGTCTTTTTCCCATTCCTTTAGAAGCAATAATTAAACAAAGAGATTTGCATATAGGAAAAATCTGTTGCAGCATTGTAAAACAATGGAGATATGAGATGTAGGACTGGAATTTATCTATCGGAATACCAGTTATTTCGTTATTCTGTGATTTCTTCATCCTTGCTAGTCCCAGGGTCTAGTGTGATAATATGCACATTTCCCTGCACAGCAGTATCAACAAACTACATGAAATTTCTGTTCAGTTCCGAAGTAATTTTAGTTGCGAGTATGTGTTGATTGTCGCCTTGGGCAGGAAGATGACTTGGGAAGAAAAGGGTCTGATCCTGAAAACACTCCCTGTGGGGCTGTGTAATGCTAGCTAGCTAGTAATCCCTCCCTTGTGCTAGACAGTAACTGAACATGCTAGCAGAACTGAATGCTGTTGTATGAATCTATCGTGTACTTACTGTATTTCTAATTATAAAATTACTAAACAATGAGTGAGAAAACTCACCTGTTTGGTGTTCCAGTAATAGCGAGGAAAACTCTATATTGCCCAAGTTTAATGGGTAAACGCTGTCCATTTGGATTTGTCCCTGACTATGCCAGTGGTAACTGTATCTGATGGGGAAGTGTTTGCAGGACTGAGCTCTTAATTGTACCTACCCTGCATTAGTGTACTTACAGTATAATGAAGAAACTGAAACACTGCTGCTCATCTCTTGGGTAGTTGCTACTGGGACAGGTTTTTACGATAAAAATTAGCGGAAATTTACAGAGATAGGAGTATTGCTAGATTAGATGGAAACCGTGATGCTTTTGATCTGGCTGAAATCTGTTCCCATAATGTTTAAACCTGGCAGTACCAAACCTGCTGTAAGAGCTGTCAAGATGTACTTCTGGAAGTGTAGGATGGGTCAGCTTTGCTCCAGTGCCTGTGTGTGCAGATCCTGACCAGGGGCCAAACAAAACACTAATTAACACTTATTATTGCCAACATCAAAATAAACACCTTGAAAAAGCAAAGTCTATTAGCACTTTGTAATGTTTTGCAAACTCAACCTCCTTTTTGTAGCTGGACAGAATGATCCATGTAGAAGAAACTTAAAAAGCAGCTCCAGAGACTATGCCATTTTTTTTTACTTTAAGTCAAATATTTTACATATTCCTATAAACCATATATGGTGGTTTGTTTACTATTGCATTGGGAGGTTTATTCTGTTGATTAAACATTGACTGATTTACATTTATATCACTTCTGCAGTAACAGCTTTGTCATAGTTACATTATTACTATTACAATTTAACCTCAGGTAAAAAAACCTCATAACTCTATATATTGTCTACCTAATAAATCTGATGATCATGGTTTTATATTCTCTACCTCAGTTAATACAAAGTCAGTTCCTTTTTTCCAATTAATGCAGACTGGGATAATGCATTCTGAGTCAAAAGCAAACTACACCATGGATGCTCCTGCCCATAATTCATTTTTCAATGCTAAGGAGCAAAACTCCTAATTGAGTGGGGCACTTAGCATTCAGATTTTTCTGCCTGCAGTATACAGAGCATTAATAAGTCAGCACTTCCTACCATGAAGAGTCTGGCCCTGCTGCAGTACCTGAAAAGGGGCAGTTCTTGTTCAGAAATGGATGAGGGACTGTAGACAGAACAGGAGGGTGCAGCATGCTGAATGACACATGTGGACAGGCTGCTTTCCAGTTAATCGTGTCAGAGTGACCAATGGTTACTGGCTCCTTTGTTAGGCTCTGGATGTTCTCAGTGCTTACATCAGGCCAATATCTGGTCTTGGTGAAATTGGTTTTCTTTTCATAAATAAGCCTTATCAAATGGATGGAGGCCCCATCCCAAGAAACAGTCAAGGTCAGGTTGGATGGGGCTCTGAGCAACCTGATCTAGTTAAAGATGTCCCTTCTCACTGCAGGGGGGTTGGACTAGATGACCTCTAAAGGTCCCTTCCAACCCAAAGCATTCTATGATTCTGTGAAATAAGAAAACTCTAGTCCTACGGCAGTGCAATGCTTTGGAATACAAGGTCTAAGAAAACTTCAGTCAGAACTGCTCCTTGAGACCTACCCAGAGTTTGTGGTGAAGAACTTGAGCCTCCCTTCTTCATCCTGGCTTTTAAGAAGGTTGCTAGTTAACTAGTTGAGTACCTACTCAACAAGCAAAGTACCTACTCAACAAGCAATGCTAAAGCACATGGAGGACAGGGAGGTGATTCGAGACAGGCAGCATGGCTTCACCAAGGGCAAGTCCTGCCTGACTAACCTGGTGGCTTTCTATGATGGAGAAACTGCATCAGTGGACAAGGGCAAAGCAATGGATGTCATCTATCTGGACTTCCGAAAAGTCTTCAACACGGTCCCCCACAACACCCTTCTCTCTAAATTGGAGAGATATGGATTTGATGGGTGGACTGTTCGGTGGATAAGGAACTGGTTGGATGGTCACATCCAGAGGGTAGTGGTCAATGGCTCAATGTCCACATGGAGACTGGTAACAAGTGGTGTTCCTCAGGGGTCTGTACTGGGACCAGTGCTGTTGAATATCTTCATCAATGACATAGACAGCGAGATTGAGTGCACCCTCAGCAAGTTTGCAGATGACACCAAGCTGAGTGGGGCAGTTGACACGCCTGAGGGACGGGATGTCATCCAAAGGGACCTGGACAGGCTGGAGAGGTGGGCCTGTGCAAACCTCATGAGGTTCAACAAGGCCAAGTGCAAGGTCCTGCACCTGGGTCGGGGCAACCCCCGATATCAATACAGGCTGGGGGATGAGGGGATTGAGAGCAGCCCTGCGGAGAAGGACTTGGGGGTACTGGTGGATGAAAAGCTGGACATGAGCCAACAGTGTGCGCTTGCAGCCCAGAAGGCCAACCGTATCCTGGGCTGCATCAAAAGAAGCGTGGCCAGCAGGTCGAGGGAGGTGATTCTGCCCCTCTACTCGGCTCTGGTGAGACCCCACCTGGAGTACTGCGTCCAGCTCTGGAGCCCTCAGCACAAGAAGGACATGGAGCTGTTGGAGCGGGTCCAGAAGAGGGCCACAAAAATGATCCGAGGGCTGGAGCACCTCTCCTACGAGGACAGGCTGAGGGAGTTGGGGCTGTTCAGCCTGGAGAAGAGAAGGCTGCGGGGAGACCTTCTTGTGGCCTTTCAGTACTTAAAGGGGGCCTATAGGGAAGATGGGGACAGTCTTTTTAGCAAGGCCTGTTGTGACAGGACAAGGGGTAATGGTTTTAAACTAAAGGAGGGTAGATTTAGCCTGGATATAAGGAAGAAATTTTTTACACTGAGGGTGGTGAAGCACTGGAACAGGTTGCCCAGAGAGGTAGTGGAGGCCCCATCCCTGGAAACATTCAAGGTGAGGTTGGACGGGGCTCTGAGCAACCTGATCTAGTTGGTGATGTCCCTGCTCACTGCAGGGGGGTTGGACTAGATGACCTCTAAAGGTCCCTTCCGACCCAAAGCATTCTATGATTCTATGATTCTATGAACTTCAAGCCTGAATATCTCACCTTTGGAGGGACCATTCTTATGCCCATTGAAATCTATAAGGCTTTTTTGCAGTAGCTTCAGTGAAAACAGAATCGGGCTCTCACTAAATTATCAAATCAAAAAGGAAAAGGACTAGTATTCACATGCTAATTGACAGCAACATTTTACCGAAAAGTGAATGAGTGGGTCTTGAAAGAACAAGAACAGGATAACTGCTAATTGTAGCTAATATGAAAAAGTGTCTGAAATAGGTGAAAACAATTACCAAATAACAGTTTCTTTTAGAAGCTCATTAACTAATGTTAAATTAATTTGGAACTCCTTAATACAGCAAGGTAGGTAAGTCATGTGATTAGTAAGGTTTCATTCTGATCTTATTTGTATCTTTGAAAATAACAGCGCTTGCTCTACTGAAACCAATCAAATGGTAATAGCCAAATCAGGATCATCCCCCTTGCATGTAAAAGCCTCCTCTAACAACCACTGAATGTCAGTGGAATTACTTCTGTTGACTGAATGAATGCTGAATTTGTCCAGGGGTCAAGAGATCTTGGTCAACGTAACTGTATGTTTTTTGCTTGCATGGAATCTTTTTTGCAGCATGGAATTCACAGGTATGTAGGGAACCATTGGACTTCTGCTGGTGGAAAGACAATATTGAGTCTGATCCACCCATGAATTCCAAACAGAGGGAGAATGCTGAGCACATGCAGCCGGTGAGAGGAAACTTGCCTTACTGAGTTTTATGGGGTCAGAGACTGGAAAAGAAAATTTACTAAGCTCCAGTTAATTGCACAGCTAGAAAACAGCAAGGATGCAGTAATTTAATTTGTATAAAAAGCCACAAGAAGGTGATGGAGTTAACCCTGGTTTATGTCACCTGAGTACCTAGTCCAAAATATTTATAGGTAATATGATATTGAATGTCACAGAATTGATGAAACGTTGATCATTGAAGGAATACAATGTAGAATAATCTGACAAGTGATTCTCCTGTTAAACTATTTCTGATGTTTGTTGTATATATTGCTACATGAGGATTTACCCTTAGGAGAAAATACTGTGGTGAGAGTGCAAACCATGTAAGTTTAGAAGTAGATGAAACGGTAAGAATTGGTTAGATCTATTTTTTTACTGCCTCTTCAGTACCACCTTACCATTCTATACCACTTCAGATGGAAAGTATCTCCAGGGAATTTTTACCTTGCTTTGAAGAACAATATTGTACTATCAAAAAATGGAAAACATCAGGAAATGAACTGCAGCAATGTTTAATTTTAAACACAGATGATGACCAAAATACCTCTAGATTTTGTTTATCAAGGTCATTGAGGAAAAAAGCAACTAAACAACTATTCTTGAATAAATCAGTGGTGTTAGAAAACGTGGTTGGTAGAACTCAAGGTCTCAGAGAGGTAAGAAACATATCCATTTTCTAAGGAGCGACTTCCTCTGAGCTGAATTCACAATATTCTGCCAGTGAGCATTTTCTCGCTAGGTCTGCTGCCTCCAGAGTTCCTATGCAAGCCCTGCGCTGGCCCTCTGCGGGAGCAGACCCCAGAGCACACCTCATTACAGGCTTGCTCTTGCTTAGCATATTTTTGAAGTAGTGGATCCATTAAACATAAGGATGGAAGCAATCTGCAGAGCACTTATTGACAGAGGTAATCCAGAAAGATTGTGTTGCTTCCTCTGATGGCTGCTGATTTTTTGCTCAGACAATGATCTTTGATGAGGGTGGTGTATGGCATTCAGAGAGAATATCTGTATCTGTTGCTCGACATCAGCTGCAGGATAGTTGAAGTCTGGGAATTTGTAATGTTCCTTTTTTTTCTCTCTTTCCAGAGAGATACTGTATCATCACAGACAGTCTTTCTCTAGTAATTATCCGTCTTCTACTCCTCTCATTCTTACTTCATTTTACCCTGTCTTTGAGCAGAACTACACCAATAAACAGAGCTGAAGTTTATTAATTCACTGCTGTATAATTCTCTCTCCCATGTGTATCTGTGCTATCCTACTATTTCTTAGCTGTGATTTTCCAATGCAATACTGTAAAAGGTCTTATACTGTTGAGACTTTATTATGCTTCAAAATCAACTTTAGAAGTCTCTGTACTACAAAATACAATCAAAAATAGTTAAAGCTGGACTACAGTAAAAATCAATAAGCAAAATAGTTATTCATCAGTCTCTAAATAAAAAACAGTGGTTTTTTAATTTATTGAGTCAATTAACTTCATTTTTAGCTTACAAGATCCAGTTACTTTTTCTTTGTATCTCGTAATGAAACTTATTCAAACACAGCTGTATACATTGCTCTTTTATGTTACACTAAAACCAAGCAAGAACTTCTGAGGTGGAAGTTTGACTAGCTACGTGTATAATATTATCACACACATGCTGGTACTACTGGAGAAATGAAAAATAGTAGTGATAGCTCTCATTAATAATAGATTTATAGGAAGCTATAGTGTTATAAACATGAAGTTGTAATATGAATCAGAAACATGTTGGTGGTCTATTAATATTAAAGTTCAAAATTATCCCTTATTCATGTATAATCTCTTCAAGTTTTATGACAAGACATATCATGCATTTATTCTAATCCAGAAATTGCAACAACAAAAAAAATTTTAAAAACTGAGTTTGAGGATCTGACAGGGAAAAACCTGTTTCTGCAGTTTAAAAATGGATGTCATGGTTTACATGGAATTGACTGCAGTCTCTCATTTTTACAATGTTTATTTCTTATTTAAAAAAAACAAAAAAAGATGAGCCTGTTTTGACATTAGAACAATTCAGTATGACCACAAGGCAGCTAACGTGTTATGCACGTTATTACTTCTCAGTCAATAGTGTGTTATGTGAGGCACTTTTGGTATGTGGTATGGTGCATCTTCCAGAGCAATGCAGTATTTTGTCATTTAGTGTAGTTTGCACATCCCAGGAAACAATTCTCTAACATCCAGCACTTCTTGACATTGTCCAGTGAAATTTGTTCCCAGGCACTTATAAGGATCACTTGATTTCAGGATTGGTATGGACATGCTACAGTATAACATAGTTCTAACTATATCTGCGAAGATCTTGTGTGCTTGTGATGCCTATATTATGATAGAACTAAAAAAGAAATTAAACAAAGGCTTACAGTGAGCTAAATAGCTTTTTCTGTGAAGAGAAACAGAGGCTGTGATTTTGAATTAACATATGTTTAAAGGGTGCAACATGTGAAATACTGAGTTATAACTGTGTTGGTTCACTGAAGCGTTGTTTCCAAGGTCACAGCTTGTTTTTAATGAAACAACTGCAAGAAAGATATGTTTCATATTTCTTTTTTTCTCTTCTGTAAACATGAGAAGGAAGTTTTAATTTTCCAAATTATACATTTCAAAGTATATACAATGCAAGTGAATAATATATTTTGCTTCTTTTTAACCATCTAAAACTAAGACTGACTGCTGTACAAGTTAAGCGTTTGGAAGAAAATTCCTTGTTTAATGTGGAGTAATATATTACACTAAAATGAGATTATTTTTCTTCCAGGACATTTATAGAACAGAAAAAAGCCCCTGGCTATCTTCCATTTCAGGCTTTTTTAATGTTAATGTAAGAGATATGTATGACATTACTCTTATAATCTTAAAAAGAGGAGTTATTAAAATGAAATTAGAAATGCTGAATAGTATTTGGATAAAATGAGAAACTCTTCTAATGGATTTTTGTAAAATTTTAATGAGTTAAACAGTTTATAAAGAGCGAGTCTTAAGTTGAAATGAGGCAGAATTACCTTCATGTGCTTGATTTTAAATACAGAACAATGGAATACATACATATTGTATTTGATATGTTAAAAGAAGTATCATTATCAACAGAGAATGTGATTTCATAAGTCATTAAAAGGCTAAAAGGGAAATTGCCTAAACTTTGATTTTAAACATGTGGATAAAATGATACTGCGATGCTGTAGAGACTCACACTCATTCCAGAAAAGCAAAGCAATGAATGAATGCCTTGACCAAGAAATGAATACATGTTACTGGAAAATTAAGAAATGAACTTTAAATATAGATCAAGAATTATAAAATGTAATGCAGTTTTATGGACAAAAATGATTAATCTTCTTCAATATTCTCTAGCAATTTATAGAATTTTTTACATTAAAAAGACTTTATCAAAGTCTTGATGTATTTCAAATACAATACATCAGGAATATTAGGAACCAAAGGATTGATAGATGCCTCACAGAACTTATTCCAGCAGCCAGGTCTTCCACAGTCTTACTAGAATGGTGAACTCATCTGCCATTATAGCCTACTAGAAGTGTCCAGCTATTAACAGAGGAGGGGCTCACTACTCAGAATCTCCAGAAAGAAAATCAGCTGCACAGTATCTCCTTATTGCCACAGGTAAAGATCCTGAATAAGGAGCATCTTACAACATAGGGTGCTTGAATTGCTGAAGAAGTGTTAAGATACTACCTGAACAATGTCTTAGATACAAGCTTGGACAGAACATGAATGAGAGGTGGGTGGCCCATCTTCATTGGTAAATCAGTATCTGTCAGTGAAGGTGGCAAGCAGATTGGTAAGTTCTCCCAGGGTGATCTCCAGTTTCAGAAAGTTTCCATAAACTTGGGAAGAATACTGATGGTCTGTTGATCCTTAAGAAAGGAATTGTATTGGCCATTTACAAAGACATGCATAAAAAGAAAGTTCTGTAATGAATTGTGAATATACTCTTGGTGTCTGCATGCTTACGTTGATCATCTCAATAGACAGGGAAGGTTGATACAAATGGAACTGTGTGGCACTCGGTGTACCAAGAACTGTGCAGTCATCGTGATTTCGTTGGGAAGCAAAGGTGTGCAGTGTCTCTGCAAGTCTATGTGTTTGTAAGAAGTACCTGGACAAGGACTAAACTAACTACATGCAACTGTACTGTCTTTAGACATGGATCAGTGTACATGTAACTGGCCGTTGATTTTTTCATCGTGAGCCTTAATGTCTTAATTTACAATTTATACACATTAAACTGATGATGCGTTGAAAATTTTTGTAGGCTAAATACATGTAAATACACTTTTGCAGCAGCTGCCACTTAATGGTATATTCTGGCAGGTACCTCAACATCATCTTGAGATTCATACTTTTATAAATGCAGAGCTAGAAGGTAGTACTGGCTTATGTTCATGCTGTGATGAAAACTAATCATATTACTAGTATTTCTGTCATGGTTTAAGCCATCATCATCAACATAGGAGATAATCTGTTCTAATAAGACTTAGCATGACCCATATGTGAGGTGAAACTAGGGTGAAAAACAATTGAAGATGTATATTGTGTCTGGTACCGGGTGTGCATATAAAGGAACCTCTTGCACAAAAAAGACTTAGTAAGGGTTTTATGGGTGTGTTAGCCTGTATCCTGTGCACATGACTGAAGAGAGGGACATTGCCATTCTTGTCTGCTCAAATATTCTACACATTCTTCAGAACTGGAGCACACTAGCTAGACACTCAGTATTTTGTCTGAAAGATTCGGATGAATACTATATACACTCTGTACTTCTGAGAAGGTGATTCTGTATCACCCTCCACATACAAATTGTTGTGTTTTGATTGGTCTTTCATTTTTAGGTGAAATAAACCTTTTCCAACTGAAAGTCTCCTGCACAAATCACAGTCAGTTCATTTTGAATAAGAAACAGGAGCTCCCCAATATTTTTTTTTCTCTCTTGTATAATGTTTATTCTGTCTCATAAGGTTCAGAATAGAAACACTCTTTTGAGAAGCAAATCGCTTAAAACAGCATCTTCCCTATGAGGGCATTGCCACCGTGCCAGTGTGTGCACTAGGGATTCTCTCCAGTACTTACTGTGTGTGCTATGGGAAAAGAGGCTTTGTGACTGGGAGCAGGAATGTCTTAAGAGCCACGTTTTGTTACCAGCTCGTTATTAGTTTCCTGCATGGTCCCTATCTAGCTTCCATGTCACACTGTGCCTCCTGATGAATGATACAGGATTATACTTCATTTCTGCCACTCCTCTTCTGTTTTTTCTGCTTAAATTGTAAGGTCTTTTGGTCTCTTACAATATGACTGTCCAGCATATAGGATACGGAGCTGTTTTGACTGAGATCATTGTAACTGTACTGTTAAGTACATATTTATTTGCTGTGCTAGATTGGGACTTTGTAACATTTTTCCTTGTAAGGGGGCTTCTCTTGTTCCTACTGAATCATTAACTTTACTCTTATTTTTGAAGGCTACAAAGGACCATTGGAAAATCTAATCTGACGTCCTGTACAGTGAAGGGCATGTTGTTTCATCCATACAATCAACAGCATATTTTGGAAAGGCATCCGACCTCGATAAAATGGATTGAAATGGTGGAAGAATCTACAAAGGTACCTGAGTTAATGATGTTTTGTTAATAATCTGTTAACATAATTCGTTACCTCTGCATCCTGCCATGTCTTTTCGTGAAAGATTAAAGCAAGACCTGTTCTTAACAGCTGTGTTCTAAACTCCTCTCCATGTAAATACTATGTCTCCATGCAAGACTGTGATCTCATTGTGTTTTCACATTTCTCAGGGAAAAATGAAAGAGTCAAAGTTTCTGTCAGTCGCTCACTTTTCAAATAAGGTTTTACAGTCTTTGAATCATTCTTTTGTGTCTTGTCAGAGTCCAAAACTCTTTCTCAACCTCTACCTTAAAAATTGGACATCCAGACTGGACATAATGTCTCAACAGCATGTGCTTGGTTGAACCAGCAAGAATAATGCTGTAATCAACTTGATAAATGCTTGGGCTTAAGAATCAGAAATCTTAAAACACTGAACTGTACATGATTTTCCCAGTGTGGACTTTATGCCATTGTTATCAGTCAATGTTGATAATATCTTTTTTTTACTGCATTATATTTTTTATGATTTTTTTGCTGATCATTGTAGATGTCATAGTGAGGGCCTTCTAGAGCTTTCCAGCATCTGCCTTGCTTGACAAATATAGGTACTTGTATATAGTTTAACAATTAAAGATATCAAATAGCTTAGCAAGTCCACTGGAGAACTATTTTTTTAGTGAAAGGGGAGAAGGAAAGAAAGAGTTACCAGGAGGACAAACATATTTGGGAAAAAGTGTGAGGAGATAAGCTGAATCATGTAGAGAAGAGCTGAACCCTTCTTTTGCTATGACTTTTTCCTCTATCCTCCCTTCCTATTTTCCCACCTGTCCAATTTATTCTTAATTTCTCTTCTACCCTGCCACCCTTATTTTTCCACATTCCCTTGTCAGTTGGAATTCTCAATGCAGAAACATTAAATCTTTGTAATGTTTAAGAAAAAATTTAATGCTATTTTAAAACTGTGCACCTAAATTACTTATCTTCCCCCACACCTCTAGCTACCTGTGCTTCTGCCTTTCTTTATGAAAGGTAATTCCTTTTGGGAAGTATTCAGGAGCAATGAGTAACTGGAGGAGGTACTTGCAAATTGCTGTTTAACTTAGTAGGAAACAAGGTGGAGAAAGATACTGAGATACTGGAAACAGTGCCAGGAGGAGTGTTTAAGAAAGGCTAAACCTCAGACATCAGCCTGCAAAGCAGCAGATCACTCCCTCACAAGAATTGTGCACTAGTAGGCACTAAGTAGCTAGGTGAGCTGGGGAAGGGGTTTTCACAAGAATTTAATGTTAGGTGCTGTTGGAGGCAAACACAAATGTATAGATCTGTTCTAGGGTAATGATTCCTCTTCCCCTCTGAAAGTGTCCTACAAAAAGAAATACTCCTTTTGTTTCTTCTGTTGGCTGCTGCCTGTTTAAAATCATGCATTAGTTTCAAGCTGTGCCTGAATGCTGAGTAGGACATGAACCCGGAGCAGCAGGGCTCTAATCCTGCCTTCCCTACCAGTACAAGGAAAAACATGTTTTACCTGAAACTATGCTGCTAGGTCTGATCCCAAATTTGTGACCATAACCACAATGTGTACTGACAAGCTATTAAACAAATCCTTTCTGCACTCTTTAATGATCTGCCTCAGGGTTACAAACCAGAATATTTAACTGGCCATTTGTTATAAGTGGACATCATAGTGAAATAGGTAGGTACGATGAGTAAACATTGATTGCAGAATATACTGTCTAAAGACTATGTTCTGATAGCTTTATTCATGTTAATATAAGAGTTTTTTTCTCTAATGGGAAGGCCAATGAAACCAGCAGGTTTACTCAAGAAGTAAGGCACTATTTGAAGTTAGTGATCCAGGACTGGATCTTGTGAACAATTTGGTTTTCTCTCAACGGTTGGTTTTACACTAGCAGAACGCTATTATTTCCACTGAGCTACCAGTATAAGTGAGGTGAAAACCAGCTCTCCTACTTCCTGATTACACTTTAAAATTTATTTCCTTTAATATCTTAGCAAATGAAAACACTGCAAGTTTTAATTAGATCATATTCCACTGTTTTGTAAGGCATGAATATACCTGAGATTAGAAGTCAGCAAGAACAACAGTATTTCACAGTGAACAGCAAAATCTATTTGTGTCCTGAGTGCCTTTGTCAATATAAATCAGAAACATGAACAGTGAAAGAATACTAGCCGACTTCTCTGTTTAAAAAAAAAATGACTACTCTGCATGCATTTTTATATACTTTTATATAATAGGTACTGCTATGCAAGTACTGTTTTGGTAACTGCCTTGCTGTAATAGGATTTGGAAGATAGAGAACCTCTTCTCAAAGAGGATTTATGGCTGTCTCCACAGAGTTAGTAGATAGATTTTGAATGCTCACCATAAGAAACAATTTGATTTCTTTCCTAAACCAATGCACTAAATTATCACAAAACACTTGGTTACATTGATTTTGAACTGATTTTAAAGAAGCACTTAGTTGCACTCTGGCTATTCAGTTTCTGAGAGTAGTACAGCAGTGAGAACATCTAAAGGATATCTCATGAGCGCATGAAATTAGCTTACTTTGCGATAGCAATTGAAACAACATGCAGCAACCAGGGATAATATAGATAAATAGAGATAAGCATAAAAGAACATCAGGAGCTAGCATAAATCACACAAAATCTGTCCTCTCTATGAATTATTTTTCACTTGACTGCCATTATAAAAACAGTCCTCTCAAGCTCAGATTTATTCCTTTGTTCTATATAGATTTCTACTTCTGATGGTTTCCTGCTTTTTTCCCCACCAGCCCTTCCTACCTGTCTAAAAGTAATTTTTCTTTTTTTTTCCCCTTGCTTTTTTTTGTGTGCCTCTGCATCAGAGCCAGTTCTTGGGAAGGAAAACCACGTCAGTTGGCAGGAATAGAGGAATCAACTAAGACAAAGTAAGAAATAGTGCCAGTCAATTCCTCCATCAAAGGTTAAGGATAACAATTGAGAGGGTTTTCCTGGATAATTCTCATCTTCTAGTCAGAAATGGTGCACAAGTGGATTGTGAGGACATTTTATATTGGTATAAGATTTGAGAATGTCTTGTAGCCTGGCCAAGCCTGGTACTGCTCCTGCGTGCTGAACTTCCAGAAATGACTAGAGCATGCGTGTTTTATACTGCAGCCACTCAGTGCTCACACGCTTGTGCGTGGATGGGTTGGCTTGCTGCGCTTGTGCTGAGGATGTGCAGGAAGCACTGCTCTTACTGTGTATGTGCTGCCCACATGTTCTCACCTTTGCAGTAAATTAATTGTCTCTGTTTGCATCCCCTTTGACTTCTCCCTACACATTGGATTTATTGCATGAATGCAGAACATGTTCTGCATCTGAAATGCCCTGGCAATGCTGGGTTTGCTGCGCTCAAAGCCCGCAGCATGTGCATACCTACTTCTGACTGGGAACTATGGACAGAAGCGTGCAAGTCTGGCCAAGGTCCTTTCTGACTGCTGTGGTGCCTTGTTAATCTGGGACTTACTTGCTCACCACAGTGTCTGAAACTGACCCCTTCATCTTTCAAGTTTTCCAGTAAGTTCAGTTCTTTGGTTTTGCTTTTAGCAACTCGGGTTGCTAAGTGATGGCAATGCAGTTATCTATTGCCCAGTGACTTAGAGGAAGGCTCCGGATAGCTGACACCCTAGTAAATAAACTCAAATAAGTTGATATTCCCTGCTTAAAATGTTTAGGGTTAGAAATAATGCCCTGTGATGGAAGTTTCTTTTAATAAACGGTTGTGAGAGCAGTGTGATAAAGGCTAGAAATATGTTGGATATTCATGAGTAACAGTTCTTTCTCAGAAATTAGCTTTGATTTCTGAATACAGGGCGGAGAGAAAAAGCGATAAATGGAAGAGATAATTTTGTTTGCTGCTAATAATTTATCAGCTCTAATCAGGGTGAAACCTATCATTAAAATGTATGCGGAAATGTGATGATAGTATTAGGAGTGCCTCATTATTGTTAATTCATTTAGTACTCAGTGTAATAGCACTAATCATAATTAACTCCTCTGGTATTAATAGGGTTGTCATACAATACGTACAGTATTTGCATGAGAATTCCACTCTAGATTCTCATTAACTAAAACGCCATAAAAATGTCAGCACTTTAATTTGCCTTATGTTAAATACTATGAGGAGGCTTCCAAGTTTTTCCTATTAGAATTTATCAAAATACTGCTGCTACATTAATTTTAGCTAGAAATAATAGTTTGTAACCACCTATTTATCAGCTAATTACTTTACTGTTTAAAAGTCTTTCATTTTTCAGAGGATTACTTTTGCTAATGGACAGAGGAGGAACAGTAGCTTAATATACCAATGTTGGAGTTTTTATTAGGCTAAGTACCCTATGTTTTCTGAATAGGTTTCTCTGCCGATCTTCACAAAACGCTTGGTGTCAGGGTCCTGGACACCAAGGGCTGGTGTCTCCCTGGGGTTGGGGGGCCGGGGGCTGGGTGCTGTGGGGGCTCCATCAGGGCCTGGCCGGGCAGCCAGGGCCTCTCCCACCACCACAGCGAGGAGCAGGGCAGTCAGGGGCAGCCCCCGCCCCGGGCACTGGAACCTCCTTGGGGACAGTGCTGGGCTGAGGCCAGGCCTGGATGAGGGCCTGCGGGTGGGGGTCCATGTCTGGGCCAATGGTGCCTGCGGCAGGCACAATCGTGGCTGTGGTGCATCAGGAGCTGCGGTGTCAGTGGGGGCTGAGGGGTAGAGGCTTGGGTTAAAGCAGCTCCCCACAGCACTGTCTGGAGCCTCTGCAGAGGCTCCAGGAGCAAGGGGCAGCCCAGCTGTGCTGTCTCCAGGTTGGCCCTGAGCACAGGCAGCCAAGCCTCCAGGAGGCGGATGATCTCAGGGCCCTTATTAAGGTGTTTCTGTTTGGAAATAAAGAACAGAGGCAACGTATTCATGGCTGTTGTATCAGTGGCTTTAGTGGTCTGTTAGCTACCCCTCTGCAGAAAGTTATTCTGAGCTCTCTGGCAGCCTTTTCACTGCCTCCTGCTTTCTCCTAAGTCCATCCCTTGCTGCGCTGCTTTAATGAATCCATTTGGTTGGCTTATGGAAATCTTTCTTCAGAGCACAGGCTCTGAGGAATTCTTGATTTTCTTGACCTGTGGTAGTAGCCTTCAGCCTTTTACATGTGAAAACTGATGGCCACAAGATGGAAATGCTGCTGTTCACAAGTTGATGTATGCTCTGGATCTGAGCACTAGCAACACAGAAAGGCTGCAGTCGTGTGCTTTTTGTGTTCTGATCAGTGTACACCAGGCCTCTGACCAGCTTTGGGCAGTCCACGTGGCTGGCACAAGGTGCTTCTCAGGAAGTCTGCTGGGCTCAGAATGAAGCCCCAGTGCTGGATCCTGCTCTTGTCCATGGGAGTTTTGCTGTTGAACTGAAGGAAGCAGATTTCACCCGCTGCCTTTGGCTATGACAGAATGAGCCGGAGACACATGGGGTGAAGAGGACTAAGAGCTGTAGCAGTTTGGCATCTAAAGAAAAAATCCATATTGTGCATTGGCTCACTTGTTACATGCATTTAGCCTTGGCCAACTGGAGGTTTGTCCCGTTTTAGGAATCAGACGGCTCGTGATAAGGGGTGGTGTTCACACCGCCCACTCTCAGGCAGCCCACTAAAGGAGATGATGTGATAAGAGGCAATGCTAACATTCCTACAGTTCAAGCTCTCATATGCTCTTCAATAAATTCAATGATGTTATTAGCATTCAAGGCATTAAAAAATCATTACTTAGATCCTACTTCCTAAGCCCAAATACAAGTGTGTCTTAAAAAATCCTGAGGGTTTTCTTTATTGTTTTTCCTGCTCTTCGCCTTTTGGTTCTTCAGAATATGCCACCTCTGCTACCCCAGGACATGAGAGCTGGAGGTCCTCAAGTTATCAGATGAGTCATGGAGCTGAAAGTAAAACACCAAATAGCCTGTGGCCACGCACCAAGCTACTTCATGGCAGGATTATAATATAAGGTTCAGAGCGGGAGACTTAAACCTGATGTGGTAAAGAAGCAGCTGGAGTTGTACCTTGAGTGATGACTCGAGGGACTGGCATGCAGTACCTGGTTTGAGCTGGTATTATTGATCCGGGAGTTTGTAGCTCTCTACATTACCAGGAGAGTTTCTTCTCTATACTTTCCTAATCTACAAATGTCCTGTGGTGTTGTTTTAATAGATTTGATACTTCACATTACAGAAGCACATAAGTTGAATATAAGCTTTAGAAGATCTTTGTTTTCAGACTGAGCGCTTCAGGATCTGCGAAACATCACAGGGTTAATTAAAATTCATGTTTTCCTTTTTATTTTCATGCTGCCTCATTTGTATTCAGGGCATGTCCTGAGCAGGTTTATTTTGATAGATTGTTATCCACAATAAATTGAAATACCTTTCACAGTGCTCTCTGTAAGATAAGAAAAAATTACTCCAGTTATATTCCTAAATCCTAGGTGACTATGCCAGTAGATTGATTCATGCTGTAGGTTTCCACCTTCATTTAAACATTGTTGAAATGAGCCTGAAGCTTAATAATTTTTATCAACTCTCTAAGAAAATATTGGAAATTATTAATTGATCTTGCATATTAAAATATTTATACAACAGTAAAATCATCATTCTTATCACTGATACGCACTATGGTCCAAAATCCATCCATCAGTTCAGCCAGTTTCTATTCTGTTTTGTTTTCTTCTCTCACAGGGCAGTTTGTGACAAGATTGTGTTATGTCTGTGGTATAGTATAATAGAATGTATACACTTTTGATGCCAGCACTATTAAGGTAGCTGTTTATTTGTGTTGACATAGTACCAAAGGGCTGAATAGATGACAGGCCTCACAACCAGGTCCCAAACTTCGTACAATGAAAGGTGAAAAAGAGGGTCTATGGACCTTGTCCAAGTAATAATGATTTTTCTGGATATAAAGGAATATATAGGGATTTTTCTGAATATAAATGAATGTACGGGAATAAAGGAATATTGATCTCATTCGATGTGTCCATAGTGGATCTATGCAATTAGGATTTAATTTGTAGTATTTTTCCTTAAGAAGTTGCAGTTTGTGAAAGCAAACAACATTGAGGTAAGCAAAGGAGAAAAGTATAGCCAAAATTTACATATATGTTTAGATATATAAAATCTCCCCTCTCTCTTTCTATATACATATACCTATATAGAAGATGCATTTTTGCATACATCAGGGTATGTATTTGGGGGGGGGGCATTTTCTGATAATGAAAAATATATAGATCATCTGTGTCTCACTGCCCTTACTCTGTCCTGTGGTTTCTTGGTGTTAATGTGGCAGAAATATAATCTGTCACTTGAATCCAAATTCTTAGCTAAAGGTGGTAAAATTTGTCTTCCAGTGGTGGGAAGCTACTTGCACTTTTGAAGAGGTTCTACCAAGACTGGTAGGCCTGATTGTCTTTTTACATTTTTCCCACTTATAAACTTTATGCAGACTTTATATACTTTTTAAAATTGTGTTTTCAGACCCGAATAAGGGTTTATGTGCCTGATGGTTTATTTCTGCCTTATCAGCTGGTCTAAAGAAGATGTAACCTCTGCTCATCAACCTTGCTTATATCCTTATACTGCCATGGGTACATGAATACGTCTTGCAAGAGTTTTTTGCCATTAAAAACTGCTTTGCTCTTGTAGTGTGTCCCATTTGTCTGTGCACCCTATGCACCATTATCAAAACTGTGAGTAACTGACTTTTTTTTCCTTATTGATTAAAACTGTGATGTTGAACTTGTTTCTTGTGCATAATCTAGCAGAGGACTGGTTACTTACAGACTTGATCCAGGTTACTGGTTGAGAGTCTACCTCCTGTGTTTTGTGAAATTTCAAACTAGATGAACATGCTGGTTTCCTCTGATAGTCTTTTCAGACAAAAACATTTTCATGATGTGATCTAAGTCTTACATGCTGCTCTTATTATCAGATCTAAAAGGTATTTGTGTGTCTGGACACTACTAAATGCATTTGCTTTGCTAAAAATTTCTATGACCAACTCTTAGTAAAAGTGTAGTGATGTTGGGAGGTACCACTTGAATCTTTCATAATACGGGTGTCAAAAGAAATATAAAGAAAAATAAAGAAACTCAGGACTGGGTTGTCTGTCTTCTCACTACCCTTTCTTTTCTGAGATAATCTGATCTTAATGGGGGGGCCAGGACATGTTTCTGATATACTTCAGCTCATGAGGTGGCTGCAATAGATTTGCACCACTGTGTGAGGCACTAGTGAGATTCTCCTGTAATGTTGTCTATAGAGTTGGCCACTCAGATCCAACTGCGTCAAAAGAACAAAAGATTTTAAGAGGAGCGGAGGAGTGGAGTACTGCTTTACAAGCAGGGGATCCAAAATCTTGGCTTTCCCAGAAAATGCAAGCTGGGAGGCAATGTGGTAACAATCCATTACTGTGTTAGCAGACGTTACAGCTCGTCTCTCTCTCCCCCTATTTAATCTCAAAGACACTGTTGGTGCCAACAGAAAGAGAGAATGTTTCAAACCTTCAAAGCAGTGAGTTTCTGGGACGTTTTCCTACTGTGTGGGGGAGAAAAAATGGAAAACACTTTGAGATGGATGTTAATAAATTTAGTAGTAGAAGATATACAATAGCAGGAGACTAGACTCAGTAACTCTGGAGGTCCTTTCCAGTGTTGTATTTCTGTGGAGAGCTTAATCCTCTTCTGTATAAATCATTCCATACTTGCTACCCCAAGAAGTAGGTTACACTGCGCTATCTCTTCCTGAGCTCTGCATTTCTTAAACCTCTCTTCAGCCCCATACAGGGAGGGCCATTTGCCTAATACTTTGCTCACTTTTGTGAGCAAATTGGCTGGGAGAAGGGGAAGGAAGGAGCAGGAAGAATCTGATCTGGCCCTATTTACTTGTCATTACAGCTGCTCAAACTATTTTGACTTACCATAATGAAATGTTATTTTAAAATCCATCTTTACAGATAAAATTGATTTTCACTTACATTTTTTAGTTCTTGGTAAAACGTGGAATGATTTTCTTTTTAATGCTGCTGTTCCTTTCTTTCCTTCCCTCTCTCCAGTCCTGAATACCAAAGCTCAAAAACCCAGAATGCCCTGGCTCCTTAAACTGCACATTGCTGACACAAGTAAAGGCTAACCTGATAACTTGGGGATGTTTTGGGAAAAGAATTTGAGAAAAATAGATGATCTATTTCTTCTCAAAACTTGCAGAACTAAAATCTCATTTCTGAAGAGTTATAAAACCTGTGCTTTACTGAGACAGGTTGCATCATTTAGACAATTACTGGCATTGGCTGCACAAGGAAGTAAATGGCATTGTATAGAAAAGGAGGTAATTCACTGTTTTTCCAGAGCAAGAAGACAAAAGGAAGGTGTAACAATTTTGAGCAGTTTATCATGTGGAAATAAGAAGAGTGTCCTCTCCACAGATCTGGGCTAGGGACCACAGCTTGGAAACCTTCACCTGCAAACATTCTCTTGGGAAAATTTGAGAACCTAGATGAAGTCCTGATCATATTGAAGTCAGTGAGAAGTTTTGGCACTGACATCAATGAGGCTAAAATTTATCCCTTTTATTTTACAGTTGTTCTGTGTTCATAAAGTGCAAGGTATGTACTTTTTACTATGGCTGCACATGAAAGCAGGCCTAGAGAGTTATGTATGTACCTATTGAAAAAAAGGTGTACAGTTTCTCAGTTAAGGATTTGTTGATGGGATATGAGCTAAAGGAATAAATAATTAAGAGACTACTGGCACTGGGATACTGCAAATGGAAAAATATGTATAGTTAGGACCAGGTGTTAAACTGGAGTTTCAAAATTAATATTCTGTATGTAGGATGGCTACGGAAGCTGAAAGGCTCAAGCAAAATGCAGACCTTCCAGGGGAGATGAAAAACTCAGGCCTCACCACTGAAAACTGGAAACTTTTCTCTCAGGGAAGGCTTTCTACCTGTGAAATGGAGATAACAGCATTCCTCTTCTCCTTTCTTTTCTTTGTTAGTCTCTTCTGGCTAGAGACTATCAGGAATAATGTATTTATATACTCTGTGTTATAACAATCTGTTTGTGTGAACTTATAATAGTACCAACAAGAATTCACTGGTATCGATCAAGGCAGAAGTTCTCTTTAATGTATTTCCCCCCCAAAAATTAAGGGGACTATTTTTGAAGTACAGTAAATTGATCAGATGTTTCTCAGTGTTTTACTGTGCTTCATCCAGTATTTTAATGAAAGAATAGGGTATTTCTCATCACACTGCCAAAACCGCAGAATTGAGAGAAATGAATTGCTGTTGTTATGGGAACAAAGGTCCAGCAAACTGCTTCAGTTCAATTGTTTTGAAACAGAACTGGCTTCTTTCATGGGTGCTGCACATATGGGAAACTAGCCTGGCCCCAGGATGGCCTATTGCCTGCAACACAGGCTTCCCTAATGACGGTGTTTGTCCCTTTGACATGCTCTTTGTCATCCATGCTCTTTCAGTGATTCCTTCTCTAGGATTTCCCTTATTTCCCTTCTTTCTGATTTTGCTTTAATTTCAAATCCATTCCTGTCTTTTCTTTCCCTAGTATGGCCTCCAAAATATGAGATTTGGTTGAAATAAATGCATGTGCTGTATGTGGACAGCACAGTCATCCATCCCTCTCCCTCACATGCGCATGCACACAGGCACAGACTGAGAGGAAGGTGGAACTAAAATACTGATTCTTTACTTGAGAAAATATACATTATTAAAAGTAAAAGACAGCCCTCTTACCTGCTTCTGCTGATGGATCCTTTATCTTTCGCACATTATCAGTTATAGAGGATAACATAAAGCATTTATTAATACACCAGTACTAATACACTCAAAAATACAAACCCAATGGTGCCCATGGAAAAAAATAAAAAAATAATCCTTGTACCAGCTTCTGTGCCAAACACGTCCTGCCCTAGAGTCAGCTAGTTAACTTTTGTTCTGATGATGTAATTCTCATGACTTAGTATCTTTGTCTGAGATTGTGATTTTGACTTAAGAACTAGTTTCGCTGACCATGCAGAGCACTTCAGCTCCTTAGCTTGGTCATGCTCTTGAATTAATCTATCATATTAAAAGTGCTTGATTTCTGATTATATCAAAGTTTGAAAGGTGGTAATGTTGTCTTCTCTGTTCCCCATTCAAAGCACCTAAATGAAGTGTCCAGAATGCCAAAATTGTGTAGCAGTCAGAAGCTCCCAATGCACAGTATTTTTGGAAAGGGAAAAAGGCAGTTTCTCTTTAATTGGGACAGCAATGCTTTTTTCCTCAAATGTCAACATCTAACATTGTGAGGAGACCAAAAAATAATGGGGCTACAATACAGTAAATAACCGTGTGTGATATTACAGTTTTACACAGCAAGAAATACTTTGCTTGTGCTTCACTTGGCTTTTGCTTTATGAGACAATAAAGTCCTCTGGCAAATAAATGCCAGGACCTCAGCCCAAGGGAGTGGTGATGCTTCTCAGAAGACTTTTGCAGGCCTTGTTTATTGCCTCATAAACTCAAAGCCAAATGAAGTTGCTATAATGTTACATTTTGCATATGAATTATGCCTCCCCTGTCCATCTGCAGTTATGCATACCTGTTATTGCCTGGGTTTCTTTCCCTTCTGTCTGTTCTCCTTTACATTTCTACCTGCAGATGTTGTGCTAGGTGGGACTACTAGCCCAAAATGTATGGGAAATGTCACTACTGCTAACCCTAGGTATCTACAAGTCAGGCACCAAAATCGTAAGATGCAAACAGAAATCAGTGCATGCTGGATATGTCTTCTGGGATCTGAGCTGATATGTTATATCTGGGACATGTTTTTATGTTTTTCTCTTGAGCTATGTGGACTTATATCCTGGTTTTGGCTGGGATAGAGTTAATTTTGTTCCTAGTAGCTGGCATAGTGCTGTGTTTCGGATTTAGAATGAGAATAATGCTGATAACACACTGATGCTTTAGTTGTTGCTAAGTAGTGCTTACACTAGTCAAGGACTTTTCAGCTTCTCAAGCCCTGCCAGCGAGAAGCTGGGAGTGGGCACAGCCAGGATAGTTGACCCAGAGTGGCCAAAGGGATATTCCATACCATGTGACGTCATGCTCAGTATATAAACTGCAGGGAGTTGGCCAGGGGGAAGCAATCGCTGCTTGGGGACTGGCTTGGGCATCGGTCGGTGGGTGGTGAGCAATTGCATCGTGCATCACTTGCTTTGTATATTACTATTACTATTATTATTATTATATTGTTGTTACTACTACTACTATTTTACTTTATTTATTTCAATTATTAAACTGTTCTTATCTCAGCCCACGAGTTTTCTTACTTTTACTCTTCTGATTCTCTCCCCTGTCCCACCAGCTCAGGGGGAGTAAGTGAGCGGCTGTGTGGTTCTTAGTTGCTGGCTAGGGTTAAACCACGACAACTTACAAGTACGCTGTGTGGAAAAAAAGAAAAGAAAATGGAGATTCATACTTAATCAAGTACCTTTGAGGGCTCAAGCTTCAAATATAGTGTGAGAGTTGGTAATGCTGAACATGTCTTCTTCATTTCTGACAAGGAAAAATTTCAGCCATGGATGACTACTGAAATGAACACATCAGCCTTACTACAATGTTGTCTGTGGGAAGCTGGAAACCAGGCTGGTGAGCAAGTGAAACAGGCCATCCCATAGCAGATGGATTCTCCTGCATGAATCTTGCGAATCCACACAGAGGTCTCCCCCTGTTACAGAATACTTAACAAATGTAAAAGAAAGTAGAGACAATTATTTCAGGTGGTCCACCAGTGTGACAAGATGTAATGAGGTGATAGGATAATTCAGGCTGGGAGAGACCTTAGGAGGTCTCTAGTCCACTCCCCCACTCAAGGCAGGGTCAGACCAGGGTGCTCAGTTGGGTCTTGAAACCCTCCAAGGATGCAGACTGCACAGTCTTGCCGGGCAGCCTGTTCCATTGCTTGGCTGTCCTCAGGGTGAAAAACTTTTCCTTGTATTTACTCTGAACCTTTCTTCTTTCTATATATGTCCTTTGTCTGTCATCCTCCTTCCATACATCTCTGGAAGGAGTCTTGGCTCCATCTTCTTGATAACTGCCTTATAGATATTGAAAGGCTGCTATTAGGAAATGAAACTGAGCAAAGGGAAATTTAAGCCCACTTCTGTTATTTTTATTTTTATCAGTGAGGGCTGTGAAGCTCTGGATCCCATTGCCAGATTAATTTAAAACTACTGAGAATATGCTGTAAGAAATAATTCTGCATTGACACCAGAGGGGAGGAGACAATTTCTTGTTATGTTCTTGATATCATATCATCCAATTAATGTTTTGGGGAGTGTGACCTGATGGAATTACATCCTGTGAAGTGCATTTTTATCCACCCATGTGTCATGGTTTAACCTCAGCCAGCAACTAAGCACCACACAGCCACTTGCTCACTCTTCCCCAATGGGATGGGGGAGAGAATTGGAAGAGTAAAAGTGAGAAAACTCATGGGTTGAGATAAAGACAGTTTAACAGGTAA
>VYZW01026694.1:5365-21616 GCA_013401315.1 Balaeniceps rex
AAAGCGTCCTTAAAGATCTGCCAGCTCTGTTCCCCTGAGGGCAGTTTCCCAGGGGTCCTATTGACCAACTCCTTGAAAAGCTGCACATTTGCTTTCCTAAAGTTCAGGTCCTGACTTTACTCTTCACCTGACCCATTTCCCTCAGGACTGGAACTCCACCAGTGCGTGATCACTGCAGCCCAGGCTGCCTCCCATCTTGACGTCACCGATTAGCTCACTTGCGTTGGTCCAGTATCACACCCCCTCTGGTAGGGCTGTCCATTACCTGGCGTATGAAGTTATCCTCGGTGCATTCCAGGAGTCTCCTGGATTGCCTGCAGCTCACCGTGCTACTTTTCCAGCAGATGTCGGGGTGATTGAAGACCCCCCAGCAGGACCTGCGAGCGCGATGCCTCCTGTCGCTGGAGTAAGCCTTTGTCCATAGGCTCCCCTCGATCGGGAGGCCTGTAGTAGACACCAACCACAAGGTTCCCTTTGTTGCCTCGGTCTCTGATTCTTACCCATAAGCTTTCAGCCTGCTCATGGCTGTTCTTCAGAGACAGCTCTTCACACTCTATCCATTTCTTGACGTAGAGGGCAACCCATCTGCCCCTCCTTCCTTGCCTGTCCCTTCTGAACAGCGGGTAGCCATCAATAGCCACACTCCAGTCATGGGATTTGTCCCACCAAGTTTCAGTAATGGCAACTGAGTCGTAGCTTTCTAGCAGCACGGTGGCTTCCCGCTCCTCCTGTTTGTTGCCCGTGCTGCGTGCATTGGTGTGGAGGCACCTGAGCTGGGCTGTCGGCCGTGTCACCTTCTTAGAGGAACACCCCTTAGTTCCTTCCAGGTGTTTCACTGGTGTTTCCCTGTTTGCTCCTGTGACCTCAGGAGCCCCTGGCTCATCCCCGTAAGACCTCAAGTGTGCTGCAGCGTACCCAGCACATCTCGGAGCAACAGGCTGAGGGCCCTCGCTAGCACCCCGTCCCTCTAACCTTGGCGTGTCATCCCACAGCTTGTCACGGGCAAGCCTGATATTATCCCCCCTGCCCTTCAAGTCTAGTTTAAAGCTCTAGTTTAAATCTCGTCAAGAATATTTCATGTCTTTTCCCCAGTCGGAGGGAACGTAGGATCCTCTTAACTGTTTTTCAGAGAAATGCCACTGTGAAGAGTCCTGGGGGTGGCAGCCAGTGGGGAGCGAGATACTCAGCTTGGTGGGAAATCCAGTGTAACTTTTCAAATGGCCATAGAGCCATGGAAACAACTAGAGAAGGTTGGTGGGGAGCCACAAAGGGCTAAACCAAACCTTCATAGCATAGTCTGGAAGCAGTCATGAGTACCCTGCATGTGGGGAGGGCCAGCCACCGTATTTCAGTCAAAACTAGGTTATCGCTGCCCTCATCAAAAGCAGAAAGCCCTACGCAAGCTATGAAGCAGTCAGCTGTGGTAGTGAAATCTGGAGATTGTGTTAGCAAACCCTGCTGAGATAAGCCTGTGTTTTCATCTGCGCTGGCTCGCATCCCACCAATTCAGCGAGTGGGTGGTGTGAGTCTACCTTGGCTTGCAAAACACCACGTACAGCGACCCTCCAACAGCTGACGCAATTTATTCACCCTGCTAATGGCTGCTTCTACACCACTCACCGAAACAGTTCAGTTCTTCAGGTTCCAAGTATTAAATAAGCGGCATCATCACAACCCCATTTTTCATCTAAGAGATTAGGTAAGACTTTTCTATCAAGACAAAGCCTCCCCTCTTGCAATAAAAAGTGGAAACTGTGGAAGGTAACTCTGCACACTACCAAGTATTGTTGGGCTTTAGTTTCACTGCTAAATTAATTACGTAGACGGGATGCCTATGGCTTTTCATCTCTAATCAGAAGAAATAAAGAATTAATATGAACACTGTGGTCAGGTCTGTGGGTTTTTTACTGATCTGTTTTGTAGAGTGGAAGGTTGAAAAGGAAGAAGGTAGAGTTAATGGAGAGAAACGGCACTTCTGGAGGCAATTCAAGAGACTTAATTTGCGCATCTACCTTAGTACGGGATGAATCACCCGCTGGAGATCAGACAAACCGTGTTCCAGTTGACTATAACAGAAGCCTGGGAGACCAGCTTAGAAAAGAGCTTGCTAATCCCCAACTCGTACAAGGGGCTTGATCAGCATTTCCACTAAGTTGTTTTAAGTACTGTTTACGCACTGGTAGTACCCAGCCTTAAGTGCTGGGCTAATTTAGTGAAGGAATGGTTTGGAAGGGTTTGTTCTGCTAAGCTATAATCACATCTCCAGTTTCTGGAGATGAGTGTTCTG
Organism: Balaeniceps rex; assembly: GCA_013401315.1. Taxonomy (NCBI): domain Eukaryota; kingdom Metazoa; phylum Chordata; class Aves; order Pelecaniformes; family Balaenicipitidae; genus Balaeniceps; species Balaeniceps rex. The sequence continues at coordinate 7,653 of VYZW01026694.1, forward strand.
GCACCTCCTTCCATATAAAATTATCCCTTTTTAAGTAAGAGTGAAAAATGTGGCCCAGGATTTCAGTTGTCTAAAAAGACAATATTTTTTAAACACTTAATTATTACTGTTCCTTTCCTTCAGCAGTTATGTGGTCCAACTCCTGCCAGTATCTGTAAGGACCCTGTGTATTTGGCTCCATTAAGACCAAGGCTGAGTTTCAGGTCTTTGCACCGCACAGATTTGAGCTGGCATGATCAAGCAGACGATTTTCTTTCCACCACCACAGCACGTGCAAAGTGTGGAAAGTGGCTAAAAGAGGTGCGATGTCAATGTGGGGATCATGGGGACGTGTCCGCTGCTGATTTCTTGTTGACTCAACACTAAGTTGCTTACGTCAATTAGATATTGCCCATGCATTTTTGATGGAAAATGCCACAAGACAGACTGCCTAAGGCTGTGCCCACAGACATTTTGATTTTTGAGGTTCAGGTGCTGAGCTGGAGTCATGAGAAGAAGAAGATGATTATAAGATGGGGCCTTCAGACTGTAATGTCCTGGGGCATGTATTATCAGTCACCACAACACTGTAAACATGCTCAGGAGGTAACACTGAAAGAAGGTGTCTACTGACACCCTGTGCCTAGGCACAGCTTGAGCCTCCAAGAGTATCGGCATGATGAGCAGGATTTCAGGTATGCGGGGAGGACACCAAGGTGGTGAAGAAGACGACAGTAGGTCAGTTGTCATTAAAGCTGGTGGTAACTCTCTAGCTCAGTGTTGCTTTTCTGCCAGAGGTGCATTACTGGATGCACACGTATTTTACAAAACATCCTAGGCTCATAGTCAACCTCAGAGTACAAATCCATATGAAACCTGACTGTCTCACAAGGACTGAGGACCTTGTTGGTCCCATGCTGTCCTGGGCTTCTAAACATTGCCCTCTACAGTTGTGAGCTAGCTCTTGCTAGTGGCATCCTGAGAGGTTTCTGAGTGCTGAACTGGGTGTGGACAGGCTCATGTCACCACCAAGATCCCAACCAAGAACCCATGTGGACAGGGAGGCTCAAGATGCATTAGATACCACCACCTAGTGGGAGAAAGAAGTTGTACCACGGTGGTGTAGAGCTGGTCCTTGTGCGGGCTCTCCCACTCTCTCTCTGACTGATGGAGTTTTGGGCTCGAGCCCTCTTCGCTGCACAGATGTGGCCAGAACAAGAAGTTCCCTCCTCATTTACTTTGGCAAAAAGCTGTGAAATCAGTCAGGCCTACATTGTAGCACCATGAAAACTGTGGGCCTCCTGTCTTCATTGCTGGGCCTCTTTCCAAAATTCCTGGTGATTAGAAGTAAATTAGTGAGCTGTGATTACCCTGGGAACCACTCCCCTGGTGCCCTCCCTCTCCTGAAAGGGAGCTGCAGCAAACACAATTGCTCTGACAAGAAAACGCCGAGTTCCATCAACTGGATGGAAACACGCGGAGAAGATCTGGTGTGTTTTACACCTGGAGACTCTCCGCTGTCAAATGACACACAGAAACTTTGCCTCCTGCAGCAGGTTGGGTGGGATGAGGTGAAGTTGGGAGAGGAAGGCAGAGCTGACCTTGTGGTCTGCTAAACGACAGCCTGAGCTGGGCAGCTGAGAACAGCCCGAGGGTTGTATTGGGTGGCATCATCTGCCTTTTGGGGACTCGGGGTTATCAGGGGACATCTAGGCTCAGAGTCAGAGGTGAGGCTGAGCTGGATGGATGAACCTTTTGTTCAGAAGTTTTGCTTATCAAAGTGTATCTACGGGAGGAAAACTTTTGAAACCGTCCATGACCCTGTAGGCTCTAACCACAGCAAGAAAACCAAAACTCTGAGCTAACTCTTTCTTGCTTGAAAGGAGCCAAACTCTCCTTGCTAGCAGCACGGCCAGGCAGAGTGCCGCGAGATCACCCACCCCTGCTCAGAAGGTGCAGGAGGACCATCAAGCACCATGGCACCTCATCACCGGGGCCATGCCGATGCAGCAGTGCGAGGCCAAGGAGAGACAAACTGGAAGCACAAAATGAAGACTGAGTCAGAGCAGCTCCAGGCCAAGTGCCCTCCTCCTGGGCTCCGATCCTGCTCTTCCAGCTGGGGTTGCCACGGACTCTTCCTGTATTTAAGCAGCCAAGTGAAACACCCAGGACTTCAATCATTCCTGCTCTTCGGTGTGTAGGTGTAATTGATAGTGCTGTCAAGAACCTGCAATTAAGCTAGTTGTCTTTCCAGCTACTTCATACCATCAATTATCTCTCTTGCCAGGCTAAGGGCAGGATGTTCCAGTGCAGAACATTTGCAAATAATGAGGTACAAGAAAACCTTTGGCATCAGCCGCTCTTGGAGACAGAATACCAGCAAGGCTGCTGGCAACCAGTTTTGTTTTTCATCAGCCTTCTTGCGAAAGGTGGTGAAAAAGCCCTCCAGTGAGCCCAGAAAAAAAAAAAAAAGAAAAAAAAATCCTGCAAAAGCAAGGAAAGAAATGAGCAAGCGAAATACTATCAAATTTCTTGGGAATTTGAAATGCTTAAATGTTTAGTTGCCAAAAAAACTGACCGAGGTTTGAGCCTATTGAAAAAGTTAAGAATTAGTATGGCATAATAGCAGGGGAAAACCATTGCTTTCAAATTGTCTGAAATGAAACCCTTCACGTTTCTGTTTTGAAAGAGACTTTGGTGAGAAGCCACAAGGACAGAGCTGTAACGTTGGCTCCACCTCTGAGGTATTGTGAGGCTCTCAGCAAATACATTAAACTTATCAGCCTTTTCTTCCCCGTCTGTCAAGTAACTCTAATAAATCTTTTTTATTTGCCTTGAGGTATCCCACGGGTTTTAATGACAAGCTCAGATGTAAAGGATGGTGGCCAGAGAGTAGCCGTACAGCAGCTGTATGAATAAGGTATTTTTGCAGGATACTGGTTGCTGGTGCATTCATAGCCTGCCCACCAAAGCCAAGCCTACTGCTGGTTCCAATTAAGTGACTAACGAGCATCCAGTTAACAGCCTTGTGGTTGAGCTTCCTATTTTCTAGGCTATTTATTGTCTTCTCCATGCGAGTCTCATTTTTTGATGTGTTCTACACAATCAGAGCCGAAAACTTAATGAGAAGATACAGCTATGCGCATTTATTCTTCTAAAAGTTGGGCATCCAAGTCCGAGCTGGTCACTTTAGACTTTCTTGGACTCGGTGAAGAAGAGGAAGGCTCTCTGGAGAGCGGTATCTCAGACGTGCCTGTCTCTCAGCACAGACCTAGCATCAAAAGCTGGAGGAGATGAGTCCTGCTCAGTAAGTTATGGTCTTTAACTGAGGATGGTGCGTGGAGGGCTATTTATAAAAAAGAAGTATTTGGCGCTCTTGTACCACAGCAAGTAAATCCTCGTGTCCAGTCCACACTATGGTTCCCAGCTTCCGAGCACTGGGCTGCCTTTGGCTGCGCCTCATGGACTCATCCTGTCCTTTGTGAAGGGAGTGACTGTGAAAAGAACAGATACTGCAAAAATCACTTATAATTTGCTGTTCAACAGAACATTTCCTTACAGATTGTCCTTGATGGAGGCAGATACTCTTCAGGCCATTTGCTAAACCGTAATTAATGTAAGGAAGGAGGACAAACTAAAACAAAAGAAGAATCCTCACGAAACCCAGCCCATGGGATCCTCCAAGCTGAATATGCAAGCGAAGTGATTTAAAACCAGTAAAATTCCATCGGATTTCACAAATGTTCAGTGTTATGCATTGTTTTGCATATTTAAACCTATGAACTGCTGCCAGGCAAGGCAAACCCCAAGAAAACCCCAAATTATTCATCTGCATCAACCAAGCCCCACTCCTGAGATGCGTATAAAGGAGGAGCTCAGGGTTGCTGGAGCAGAGTGGCACCTCTCTGAGCTGCATGCTCCGCTGTCCTCCAGCACCCTCTCCCCCATCACATCTGCCAGCATGAGCCAGCAGCTGTCAGCTGGAAGGTCTCTTCGTGGAAGAAAGTTCTTCTCATCATTTTCTGCTGTGGGTGGCGTGAGCCGCTGCCGAAGCAGCGCTTTCCCCTCTGCTGCACTATTTGGAAGAGGATACGGAGCCCGGAGCCACAGCAGCCGAAGCCTCCAAAACACAGATGGGTGGAAATGGCTTTCTTCTGGCCGAAGGCTCGCACAAGGAGTCTGTGGAGGCTGGAGGTGCAGGGACATCCATGCCAACAGTGAAGGTGGGAGCCGTGGGTTAGGCTTCCACAGCAGGAGCTGCAAAAGTGAAGGCATTCGTGCGGTGCACACCAACAAGAGCCTGCTGCAGCCTCTTGGTGTGAAGATCGACCCCGAAATCCAGCACATCCGAAAGCAGGAGAGAGAGCAGATGAAGAGCCTCAATAACCAGTTTGCCTCTTTGATTAGCAAGGTGAGAGCTGAGGCAAGACTTGAAGGAATGATGAGGTTTAAGAGTGAAGGGAACCTTCTTCTTGTGCTCAGGGCTTTGATTCCTCCCTTTCTCTCACCCTGTTACATGACCCTCATGCTGGTTTTAGCATGCATGGCTCTGGTACCACGAGCTGCAAGCGCAGATCTAGCTGATAATGTTATTTTAATCTGGCTATTTATGGGCTTTAATAAGCTGCATCCGTTTTTATTATTAATAGCAGAGGGGAGCTGTTACTCCAAGGTATCTTACTGAGCTCCTGCACTCTGACTTCTCTCTGTGCAGCTAGACCTTGTGAAGTTGCATTGTCTCCTATCGTTAATGATGGTTTCCACTATCAGCCTGCTGATATGCAGATCTATTTAAATATTCCACGGTTTCTGTAGCTGCCACAAAGGCTGTGCTCCCCAGGGCTTCCTTCGAAAACAGGAGAGCATCCCACCCAGTATACTCTAGGATTATGAAGATCACAAGTGTCCCCCTTTTGCCCTCTTGTCCCCTTCAAACCATAATGAGCTCCTGGAGCATTGACTCAGAAAAGAAGATGCCTCGTTCCCTCCACATTCACCTGGTCCCATACAATGCATCTAAGCATGCGCCTGAAGAAGGTGGCTTTGTTTTCTGAATGCAGGTGCAGCATCTGGAGCAGCAGAACAGGGTGTTGGCCGCCAAATGGGACCTCCTCCAAAAGCAGGTCCTGCCACCCCAGAAGAACATCAAGCATGTCTTCGACAGCTACATCTGCAGCCTGCAGAGGTGGCTGGACTCATTGCTGCACCAGAGGGGGCAGATGGAGCCTGAGCTGGATGACATGGAGAAGCTCGTTGAAGAGTTCAGATGCAAGTGAGTGAGCAGAGACCATCCACAGGGCAGTGAATTCAAACAGCGTGTGTAATGGCACCTTTATTTTTGTCCGTATCAATAGACTTCTCTCTGAGGTCCAAAAGGCTGAGATCCAAAAGCACCCTGACCCCTAAATACCCAGACAAACAAGGTCTCCAGTCTCAGAATGACCCAGCAACCAGTCTCGTCTCTTCCCTAACAGATACGAGCAGGAAGTGAACAGACGCACGGCTGCCGAGAACGAGTTTGCGTTACTGAAGAAGGTAAGGAATATGGATGAATGGAAGGGCTGGATGCAGAGATCCAAGGACTTCCCTCTGATCTGCTCCTTGCAACTCAAGGGTCAGCTCTTGAGAATGTTAAAAGTCATTGGACAGTGTGGATGCAGAGTATTGCCGGAGAGCATTAAACCTCTGCCCTTTAGCACAGAAAATATATTTCATTCTAAACTGACAGCTTGCTAGTCCTAATGCCCAAATCATGACGTTTTTCAAGCAAGAACTCAGCGATATGGTACATGCTTTTGGGACCCCTCAGCTGTTGCTCTTCTGGGGATATCTGAGCTTCCCAACTACAAAACCTTTCTTACTCTGAAAATATAATGAAATTGCCTTAGGTCTCCGTCTAGGCACTATTTTGACTTCTAAATGGCTGGGAACTCTTCTAGGATGCGGACTGTGTCTATCCAACCAAGACAGAGCTGGAAGCAAAGCTGGAAACCCTAAAGCAGGAGATAGAGTTCCTGAGATGTATTTCTGCTCAGGTATGGAAGCTCCTGTCCCAACCTTGCTTGATGGCTGCTATTCCTACCACCTGCTCCTTTTTTATGTTGATTTAGGCCTGATTAAGCCAATCCATCAAGCTCTGTATGGGAGGCAATGGGAATCCTAGATAAGGAAGACTTTGAGATCTCAAAAAACCCCCCCTCAAGCCGCATGTGTGACCAAATCTAGTCTCAGCTCCTGGGTTGTGGCTCAGGACAAACTCTCAGTGGTGGTGTTACTTCCACTGGTGTGTGAGATAAGAAATCCAGGGACAGCTTACTGCCACTTCGCATGGCTTCTAGGAAATCGCTGAGCTGGAGAGAAGTCCCTGTGACACCTCTGTTTTTGTGAAAATGGACAACAGCCGAGGCCTGGACATGGAGGGCGTCCTCAGGAGCGTTGAGCGCTGGTATGAGGACATGGCTCAGAAAAGCAAGGCAGAGCCGGATGCGTTGTACAGAACTAGGGTAAGTTGTAGCATCCACCAACATGTCCTTAATTCTCTCACTGCCAAAAGCAGCAGTGAAAAGGTGGTGATTTTTTTCTTTCTGTCTTCACTATGTAACTTCTGCACCTAATTTTCCATTCTGCTAAACTGGGTGGGGTCCCAAAGTCAGGAGAGCATACCCAAAACAGATACAGTGCAATGGGACAGGAAGCAGTCGTGCTGGGAATGGGGAGGCTGTAGGTGAGTTGAACAGCGACAGCTCCATTTGCTGCTGGAAGTCTCAGGAGCTGCAAAGACTTTTCTAAAGCTAGTTTAATTCACTTTGGGGACAGAAGCAAGGCTTCCGTCACATACACGGCCTGCATCAATTGCCACCTCTCTCTTTTCCTACAACCAGTACCAAGAGCTTGAGGAGGCAAAGGGGAGACATTGCAACGAACTGAAGTCCCACCAGCAAGAGATTGGAGAGCTGAGTTTTGAGATCCAGAGAAGGCAGTGTGACCTTGAAAAGATGAAGAAGCAGGTATGATGGATCATATTAACTCACTGGATCTCCTAGATGTGAGATCCCCAGTCCAGTCATGTTTTCTACATCTCCAAGGCATTTATTTCATCTTTATTGAAGAGCATCGCTCACATGGGCTCCATTGGCCTAGAGAAGATCTTACCAGTGCCGAGCAGGGAAGAATAATTATCTGCTGGCCTATTTTCTCCTGGATTATTTTGATTATTGCAAAGAACTAATCGTGCCAAATTAGATCGTTGGATTGGCTACAGCCACATGGAAAATTGCTAAAATTGCTCCAACAAGAATTGTGGCAGGAGACAATGCTTCTGACACAGGTTCAAAGCATCCAATAAGTAGGGTAGAATTATGACTCACCGGTAATTCAGCACCCATAGAAACTGGCATAATTTTCAGACCATCTAATTCATTATATAGTTTATAACGGGAAGTAATGGAAAACCTTAATTATTAGTTCCAATTAGAACAAAGTATTCGTATCCTCGAAACAAGGCTTAAACAGAGCCTGGCAGTGCAGGGACACGTCCAGCCTTTCTGTAGTATTTCAGAATTGATATTTAATTTTGGAAACATTTGGCTTTCCTAAAAACAACCTCAACACTTCCCAGTTTGGGACTCTCAAAAAAAGTGAGAATTTCTCTTTCAAAGGTGAGTATGGCAAGAAAGAGGACAGGGAAAGTAAGGACTTCTTGTGTCTCCCCTGACAGGTCTCCTCTCTGCAAACATCAGTTTGTGATACCGAGCAGCGTGGGGACTGTGCCCTGAAAGATGCTCGGGAGAAGCACGTTGAGCTGCAGAACGCCCTCCAGAAGGCCAAGGATGAGCTGGCCTGCATGCTGCGGGATTACCAGGAGCTGCTGAATGTCAAGCTGGCCCTGGATATTGAGATTGCCACATATAAGACTCTACTGGAGGGTGAAGAGAGCAGGTGGGTACCACTACAACCATGTGTGGGCAGCGTTCAGTTCTTGGGACTCTTCAACAGAGACAAGGAGGCTGGAAAATGCTAGAAATGCTAGTTACGTGACGGATAACCTTGTGACCTTCTTCTCCTTCAGGATACGCCTTGGGAGCCCTGTGAGAGTGTGTAAGTAAGCTCAAGGTTGTCTCTTTTCCTTACAACGTTAAACAAACCAGTTCAGGTTTGCAGGGGGAGGAGGAAGGCTGTGTCCTCCCCATGAGTGATTCAGCTTGTGTTTTCCCATGACAGTGATCACCACCCCTTGCAACACCATCTCTGGCTGCGAAGCCGACTTGGGATGTGGATCTGGTAGACAGTCCAGAAGATGCAGGTCCTCCTGTAGCGCTGGTAGAGCATCCCTACCCAAAGACGCTGGTGCCTGCCGCAGAGGATTCACCTCCAGAAGTGTTGCCAGCTCTGTAGGCAGGCAGTACATCCCTGGTGCTCCCAACTGCATCCCTAGGAGTGAGGAATTTAGGGCCGGAGGTGCGGGCCATTCGTGCCAGAGCTTAGCCCCTCTGAGCACTGGTGGACTCTGCAGTAGGATGGCAGGGAGACATGGAGAGAGCTGCAGAGCTGCAAAAAGCGTGGGAAACTCAGCTCACCCACAAGGGATGTGTTAGCCAGGGGTGAGGATTTCAGCTGGACCTCCACGCCCCAGGAACACCCGGATCTTCAGCTGTGAGAGTCAGGACAACCAGGACGTAAGACCTAAAGCGGAAAAAGGAAAGCCCTGTTCCACTTTCAGTGGTAAAAATATCCTCAACTCCACCTTACGCACGAGGAAGAGGGTACAAGCACATTGTAGCATCATGAAACCACATCAGAGAAACTCCAACTGGGATCACATCAAAAAAGGGACACTTATAACATACTCCTTTTGATTTATGCTGTTTCTTTAAAGGGCTGGTGGTTGTGTTGGGGCACTTATCTTATCGTCACTCCTGCTTCCCACCAGCCGCCTTTTTTTTCCCCAATTAAGACTTCGCTATCTATGAAACAAGTTATGATATTTAATTCAGAATCCTTTCCATAGAGTGCTCTGGGAAGTGCTTCTGGAAATGAGCTCTCTAGGACTCACCGTTTCATCAAAGTCTACCTGAGGTAATTTTAGGCAAGTCCGTGGAGCGGTAGTGGTGAGACACACGGGGTCATGGAGAGGAGGGGCAGAACTCCAGTGATGTTCTTTGTTCGCTGTCTTGGAGCGGTTTGGTCATCCATACGCAGGCAGGCAAGTCATAAAGGGAATCTCAATTCAAAAAAACACATTTCACCTTCTGTAGTCAGCAGAGAGTAATTATGTCGCTTGTACTCCTATTGGCTTCCTTGCTTGGTGTCCTGACATACGCATAAATCACAGCACCCTCACTCCTGTCTTGATGACTCAAGACTTTTAAACTTCTTGCTCTTTTTCCAATAAAGTGCATGGAGAACGAATGTGTCGCCACTTGGTTTTTAGTATTTCCCAAGAATACAGAAATGCCCTATTCCTAAATTGGACAAGACGTACCTGCTGATTAGAAGTCTCAACCATGAAGCAGAGGTGGCAGGGCTGCCCAGAGAGTGTCGTACAGATCCAGTCTTTGGTTGGTGTAAATTATGGAATCCTTTTAAAGCCAGCTTATTCATTCTGATTTGCACCAAATTTGGCTCCTACCCAATGCTACTCAATGGGTGTTTTAAGATGCGTAGAGAGGTAATCTTGGTCTCTTTGCATTTTTATAGCGTGTCTACCACAGAGGTGTGAAAATAAAACACATTTCATACCTCTTCAAAATCTGATGCAATAGGGTCTTTATAGGAAAAAACTCAGGAATGTGCTTGGTTGCTTTTTTCAGCATCATTTTAGAAATCCTACAACTACCAGTTTAGGATTTCAAAACAGATCAAAGGGAGATCTTTTATTGTACATTTGAGCAGATTAAAAAAAGAAGCCAACAAATTAGGAGCATAAATCAACCACAAAGGACTGAAGTGTTTTGCGATTAAACTGATGAAAGCCAACGAGCAGAACAAAGAAATGAACCATATGGAGGCAAGTTGGACAGATATGTGTTTTACGAAAGGGGGAATCACAGGGAAGGTCTTTCCTATCCAAAGCAATTACCGTGATTCAGAACTGGAAGACCTTTCTCTCCCCCGCCTAATTCTCCTGTGATAGGAAGCTATTTCCCAATCAAATATGAGGAGCACAAAAGAAAACAGCCACGATCTTTAATGAAGAAAACCACAAGAAAGATTTGACAAGAAAAGAACAATCGAGGAGCCATAAATATTCATTCAGAAGGGTTTAAGTATCTCATAAAGGTTATGGTGTTCCCATTCCTGTCACTTTTTATGCAACAGAAGAGTTTGTCCTCTTTCTCCCTGTCCCCTAGCAAGAGGTAGCCATCCCCTGTTGGAAAGAGGAAAGATGCCCAGGGAAATGACACAGAATTAGTGATGCTTTCTCACCTCCAAACTCCCCCCGCCATCATTTCCAGATCCGATAAGTTAATTTAGCAAGTGCTTTACTTTAAACCTGTGTCCAGTCTCTGTGCACATCAACGCTTCGTGAATCAGCCGGGCGTTTCATCAGACATTCAGCAGTTACATCACAAAGCTGCCCAAACCAAATCAAATCAAACGTGGGCTTGGGCACTAGGGCTTTAGCATAACAAAAGGAAGAGGTTATCTCCTGCCGGCTGGATATTTATCCCAGGAGGACCTGACCCAACTTCCATGGGCAATTCCTTCTGTATGGCTCAGACAATCTCTTCTGCCCAAGAAAACAGCTTCGACTGGAAGGGATAAGAGCTCCTGTAGATTTATAGGGAGATTGCCGTAACCTAATAACAGCTGCGGTATTTTTTTTCCCTTTCCTAATCTTTTTGCTTGAACAGGCAGTGTGATGCCATCCCATCCAGGGGCCTGGATTCCCATACAGCCCACATTCATTTCCACTGTGCAGTTCTGTGGGAGGAAGACATCAACATGAAAAAGATCAAAACAATCCTTTGCTTTGTTGCAAGCCTCAGCTTTACAGGCGCTAATCACCGCGCGGAGATATGATATGTGCATACATCAGGACCTGAGCACATCTAGAGAGCATGTGATGTTGTGTACTCTCATTAAGACTTCAAAGGTGCTAAAGAAATTTGGCGCCCAAAGGGTGGGACTAATTTCACCTAAGTTTAACCGTCCAGAAGTGGGGCGCCTGGTCTAGTTGTCTGGTTGTCTAGACTGCCTCTGGTAGTCAATAAGAAGAGAGGGAAGTACCTCCAGAGGTGGATTCCTCCCACCCGTCTTAGCTGCCTATTTTAGGATGCGATGAATCATCGTCTGGAGATGCCTATCTCTTTCCATTAGCCATAGACGGAGTCTCAAAGATGAAATTAGAATACATGGCTAGTTTGATGGCTGAAGTAGGGAGGAAGGTGCACCCAGGCCCAGTGTTTGATGAATTTTATGAGGAACATCCTTTGAAAATCCCAGCCTCAACTTCTAACATACAGCAGATGTAGGCTAATGAGAGGAAAAAATACATTACCAGATTGAATTCCCGTGGACAGCTTTGGCTTGAGGATACAAGGGAATGAGGCTGCTCCAAGCAAATCTATTCTTTAACATCTCACGAATGACATGGACAAGAGCCTATACCAGCCATGAAACCGTGTGTATAAAAATACATGCTACGACCCAATCTTACATCCATCAAATGCTGTTAGCACAGGCAGGTTATTGCCATTGTCCTATCTGAATGCAATGAGTTTTCTACGGCTGTGGATAATTACAGAGATGGAGCATGGCTCTTTGAGACTATCGCATAAAACATATTGTAAGAGCTAGTTCGGATTCATCTCCAGAGGCAACAAATGAATTAGTGAACTTCACATGTTCTTATAATGAATTCCATTTTCAGCACCACATTCAGGGAGAAGAATGCTGACAAAGGGAGAGATTGCAAGTTGTCAAAATGACTCATTCAACCCCTCATCAAAATATTTTCCCTTTTTGCTTCCTCAGTCCTTCCCTTCCATTTTTTTGAGTCAAAAAGAAGCAATTTTTGCTTCAGAGTACTCTCCCATTCCCATGCCCATACTCACAATAACAAATTGTTGATTCCTGAGATCTTAGGTACCAAAGAGGCAAAACACTCGTCGTTCCTTGGAAAGACCTAAAAGACATTAAATGAACCTTCTGCATAGCTGCCTTCTCACTGGGATTCAGGAGCAACAACAGGGAAATTTTACACAGAAGACAGAAATTTTACCCAATACTGGGCAACTTATGCCCAAAAATCTCTTACCTATCAGGAAGCCAGTGGCTCTGGTGAGGCGTTTTGGAACTGGGGCTGCTGCGGCACAGTTGGTTCACAGACGTTTAATTGCAGTCTATGATACGTTCCAGGTGTCTCCCACACGGCCGATGTGTATAATGGGGTGCAGAAAGGCAGCAGTGGCACACCAGTTTGACTTCTGGTCCAGGATGCAGTTTTCCTATATAGAGCTCGTAACAATTGGCTTTTGTACTCTTCTTTGGATTCAAATATACATTTTGCTTCCGATAAATCTTTGTTTAGAACTCAAAGGATCTGGGAAGTTACAAGCTTTAGCCTGAAGTCTCTAATATTTGTTTTAACTGATATTACCAATTGTGCTGGCAACCCCGTATAAACTGCGAACAGTATAAACTACTATAAACAAAGGTGTAATCTGAAAGTCATGCTGTAAATATGTTGAATTATCCCATTTGTATAGGGCAAAAGCATCAGTTTACGCAACTAATTTATACCACCAGCCCCTCAAACTCACATAAGTTGCAATTACACGTTCAATTAATAGCCTTGCGAATCTCGGTGCTCCAGTCACGTCCTATGGTTTCGGTGTGCATGTCTCTTTTTAAGAACTTGATATTAGATGGTTTAATGCTTTAAGGAGGCTTAGCATTGTTTCTATGATTTGCACCGCCTGATCCTAACTCTTGGAAAATGTTTTCGGAGGGGGTTAACGAGGATGAAGGAACACAGCTACCGGGTGTCTCCAGATACCATCACGTTGTAACATGCAGACTTCTCCAAGTGTCGCCGCCCTTCAGTTAGGAAGGGCTGAGGGCATTTAGTTGTTTGCACTATAACGTCTCTTTTTCTCCCAAACGCTTTACTCTCCAAGAGCTGAAAGAGCCCTATTGTTTTGACTTTCCAAATGTCTGTTTGGAGAAGGCCCCGAGATGGCTGGCAGGGAGGTTCACTGTCTCACCTCCTTGGGCTGGTGATGAGGGGAGAGATTCATCTTGCCAATGTGAGTCAAAGCCATCTCTGGTGTCCAGTCTAATCTACTCATTAAGACTTCCTCTGTTGATGGAGAAAGACCAGCGCCTGCGGAGAGTGAATCACCCCAGTTCCCCCGAGCATGGACCCAGGGGCTGTTGTCTCTCTCGGAGGTGTACCTCCATTGAGTGTCAAGGACGTGCCTGGCAAAGTCACCCAAATTTTAGCTGTTGCTTCTTGAATGAGGTGGATCTCACCAGGCTAAAATGTGCTACTGTTCCTTTTTTGTTCCCTGTAGAGCCTACCAGAAGATGAGTCAAAAAGGTCTCTGACATCCAGATGGGTAGAAGCTCCAATACAGCGAGGGTCAAAGATTTAACCGTGTCAAACATACTTCAGGTTAAGAATTTGCAGCATTACTCAAGTGAAGATGTCACTGACTGCACAGAACATAAAGCTAGGAAGAAAACTGAAATATGCCTCAGTTTCCGGATGCAGCCTGCTCTGTTTTGGTGGTTTCATGTGGTAAGAGAAGGTCAGTGTGAAATGCTGCATGGGAATGTTTTTGGGGGGCATTTTGAGTCCTTACATATGAATCCAGACCCATAACTCAGTGAATTTGCTGGTGTTTCAGGCACAGACATGATCTATCCATCACAACATGACTTCCACAGTGTTTTTCCATGGTTGAATTTCTTTTTTTTTTTTTTTTTTTTTTTTTTTTTTTTTCCCCCCAAAAAAGCCCGGTAAAAGAAAAAAGGGGGGG